>CAMZMU010000056.1:14358150-14498762 GCA_947311845.1 Poa pratensis
GGGTGGTGGAGCGCGAAGAAGGTGGCAGGTCGGTGCAGAGACCGGTGTATTACTTGAGCGAGGTGATCTCTAACCTCGAAGCAGAACTATCCTCACTACCAGAAGATGACGTATGGTGTACCTGGCGGTCAAGAAGTTGAAGCATTATTTCCAGGAGCATCCCATGACGGTGGTGTGCGAAGCTCCAATCTCGGAGATCATCGGGTGCAAAGATGCAACTGGCCGAGTTGCCAAATGGGCGATTGAGGTGTCTCCATATGCACCACATTATGAGAGAAGAGACGCAATTAAATCCCAGGCGTTGCCGGACTTCTTTTGTGATTGGGCCGAGATGCAGTATGAGCCACCCAGGCCGGACTATAATTATTGGAAAATGCATTTTGATGGGTCCAAAACAAAGATCGGGCTGGGGGCTGGAATAGTCCTCACCTCGCCAAAGCAAGATCAGCTGAAGTACGTGCTGCAGATTCATTTCTCAGCATCAAACAATGTGGCGGAGTATGAGGCCTTAATCCATGGCCTCAAGGTGGCAAAGGAGATCGGTATCCGGCGTGTAGAGTGCTTCGGCGATTCCGACCTGGTGGTGCAACAATCTTCTGGAACTTGGGATGCTCTGGATGCCAACATGGCGTTATATCGGTTCCATGTGCAAAAGATATCCGGGTTCTTTGAAGGGTGTGAGTACAGGCATATACCTCGGGCAGAAAATGATGCTGCCGACGTGTTGTCAAAGCTCGGTTCATCAAAGAGGCAGTACCACCAGGGGTAGCCCTGAATCACTTGAGAACTCCTTCAATCAAACCTTCTCCTGAATCCGAATCTATTTTCATCCCGGCGGAGCAAGAGCCCGGACCTGTTCCAATGGAGGTAGACGTCGGATGCGTTTGGTCGGACCCGGGGACTGCGTGGCAGAGCTCGGGGACTGCACACCAAACCTCGGGGACTGCTCATCCAGACTCGGGGACTGGTCGCAGGATGGTGGAGGAAATAATGGAGGAGATTATGGTGGCCGAGCCAATGGAGGTGGATGAGGAACTTTTTCCTTTGCACCCGGTGCCGGAGTGGGCGGAGCAAATTATGAAGTTCATAACGGAGGGAAGCACGCCAAGTGACACAACCGAGGCTAGGAGGATTCAAAGGAGGGCCAAGGCGTACACCATCATCAACAAGGAGCTCTATAAAAGAAGCGTAACCGAGGTGTTGCAACGGTGTGTTGAGCCAGCTGAAGGCAAGGAGATGCTTTTGGAGATCCACCAAGGAGAATGTGGTCATCATTGCAGCACAAGAGCTCTGGTGGCCAAGGTGTTTAGGCATGGGTTCTATTGGCCCACTGCTCTTGCTGATGCAGAGGCCATAGTCCGGAGATGTGAAGGATGCCAAAGGTTTGCCAAGCAAACGCATATGCCTTCGGCGCTCAAAACAATTCCTATCACTTGGCCGTTTGCGGTATGGTGTTTGGATATGGTGGGAGAGTTCAAACCAGCCCGAGGTAACATGACACACATATTGGTGATGGTGGACAAATTCACCAAGTGGATCGAGGTGAAACCAATCCGGAAGTTGGATGGTCATTCAGCAGTGACTTTCTTGAAGGAGATTATTCTGCGATATGGCTACCCCCATAGCATTATCTCGGACAACGGCACTAACTTTGCTGTTGGAGAGTTCGCTCGGTTTTGCATGAACAAGGGAATCCGGCTGGACATAGCCTCGGTGGCACACCCGGAGTCTAATGGACAGGTGGAAAGATCAAATGCTCTAGTGTTGGCCGGCATCAAGGCTCGGCTCATTGAACCACTGCTGAAAACGCCGGGGTGTTGGATAGATGAGATACCAGCAGTACTGTGGGGTCTAAGGACCACGCCAAATCGATCGACTGGCTATACGCCATTTTTTATGGTCTATGGGGCAGAAGCTATGCTACCCACTGACATCGAATATGATGCGCCCAGAGTGGCAATGTACACTGAAGCCGAGGCAAAAGAGGCTCGGGAGGATGCAGTAGATCTGCTTGAGGAAGCGAGAGAATTGGCCTCATCTCGGTCAGCAATTTACCAGCAAGGTCTCCGACGTTATCATAGCCGGAGTATCAACCCTCGTGTGTTTCACGAGGGAGATTTGGTGCTGAGGTTGGTGCAGCGCAAGAAAGGCCGGCACAAGTTGTCACCTCCATGGGAGGGACCGTTCGTTGTGAGCCGAGCTCTGCTCAATGATTCCTACTATCTTATAGATGCGCAGGAACCAAGGGAAGATGGGCTGGACAACCCCGGTCAGAGGTCAGGCGACCATGGAACGTAGCTCTACTCCGACCTTTCTACTCATGAAAGGCGCAATGTATGTACCTCGGTTAATCCTTAATAAAAATGTCGGCACTCCGAGGTTAAAGCTCGGGGACTGCCTCGCTCTTGTGCTTATGTTTTATCTCTGTTTGTCAGTTTCGTTCATATGCCGAACTATTTTGAACCTCGTCTCAAACTTCAAGTAATGTGTGCTATGAAACTAATCTTGTGACTCGACTGGCATCTGCCTAAAAGGTAGTCAAGAGCAAAGAGGAAAAAACGTGGGAGACATGAAAATGAACTCGGGGACTCGGTCCAAAATTATAGTTCGGCATGTGTCGTTTACTAACCCCTGTCTTTACCTTTCGTTTATGTCGGATGACTTTGAAACATACCTCGGAATTTACCAAGTACTGTATGCTATGAACAACAATCTTGTGACTCGACTGGCATCTGCCTAAAAGGTAGTCAAGAGCAAAGAATGCCAAACATAGTAAACACGAAAGTAAACTCGAGCAATCATTCAAAAGGATTCGACGTAAAGCTTAGAAAAGCATGGTTCGGATAAGCATGATAGTAACAGAGGTAGCAAAAGGAACTACTTAAGTTTGATTACATCTGCGTCCCGGCATACCGGGGATTTAATGAAGTTTTTTGGCCAAGCATAAGTTCAGGTCGAGGCATCAGGAATTACGTCGGCAGCAGCCGATGCAGCAGGGATTTCGTCCGGAGCCGAGGTAGCCTGGGAGGTGCTGGCAACGTCGGCAGTAACCTCGGCACCAGCTTGTGGAGAAGCCTCGGTTTCTGCTTCGCGGGTGTCACCATCGTCACCTTGCTCGGCTTCGACGTCGGATTCTGTTTCGTATTCATCCTCTTCTGGCTCGTCATCTTCGGCGTCGGAGTAGGTGTCTCCCTCGCTCAAGTTCTTGGTGTTGGCATATCCAGCGAAGAAGGCAGCCATCTTTTCGCGCCGCTGGATGAGAATTGGGTCCGTGGACCAGGGCGAGCCTCGGCGAAGAGTGTCCATCTTTTCGAGGTCGAGCTTCTCGCACCAAGTCATGATGAATTTGAGAGCGGCATCAGCTCCAGCGCGAGCCGAGATGAGCGCCACTCTCGAAGTCTTTGTTCGGCTTCACGAAGCTTGGCGGCGAGCTCAGGCGTAGTATTGGGAGCATCGGCAAGAGGCCACAAGGCTCGGAAAGCAGACACACCTGCATCGAGGAGTTCGGACCCAATGGTTTTCAAGGGATGGATCCGAGCTTTGATGGCCACGATGTGGTCCTCAATGGTCCAGGCGGGGTTCGTCTCGTACGCCTCTTCCTGTGCTGATCAGTGATATTGCGAGCCGAATTGGGTGTAGGTGAAGTGCTCTGCAGAAGGATAGCCTGTTAATAATGAAAGAAACAGTTCGGCAAAGAGCCAGTACTGTTGAGGACAAAGCAAGGATAAGGGGGGCAAGAAGCTTACCGTCCATTTCTTGTGTTGATGTTCCAGCGTCGGGAGGAGCTGGTTAACCGAAGCTTGAAGGGCTTCATAAGCCTCGGTGGCCGAGGTGGCGCGGGCCTCGGCTAACTGGAGCGCATTCTCATGTTCCTTGGCGGCATCCTCCCGAAGTTTCTTCTCTGTTTCAACAACACTGGCCTTTTCCGCCTGCAGCTGCTCTTTTTCCGACGTCCGCAGCTCAGTGATGCGCTTCAGTTCCTTTACCAGACGAGCTACTTCGGCTTTCTCTTGTTGGAGCTTTCGTCCAAAGAGTTCTTTTCTGCAAGGACGGCCTTGTGCTCGTCGTGGAGTTTCTTGTGGTCAAACAGAGGGTGTGAAGATGTCCGTGCGGACGTTCATAGTATTCTGCAAGGAAGAAAAACATAGCTCGGTTAGAAAGGCTATACCTCGACAAGAGTCTCGGGGACTCGGAGTCAAATCATTGGGAAAATGTTGCCGGGGTATGCCTCGACAGGAGTCTCGGGGACTCGTACCCGAGGTGCATGATAAAAGGTAAAATGGTTTGGATACGTCGGATGAAAATTGAAAGTTGAGATTCAAGCCAAACAATTTTAACTCCGGCGGAGCGTCAATAGTTTACCTCGAATCTCGGGGACTGGGAATGGTGGATATTAGATGAGATACTGCATGAAAGTAAAGAGAATAGGACTTACGTCGATGTTTTGAGCAGCAGCAGCAGGGCAGCACTTGTAGGTCGTGACGCTTCGGCCGCAGGCGCTGTTTCCCGCAGGATGCTCACCACCGGAGCAGCTAGGGAGGCCGAGGAGACCTCGTCTGCAGAATTCCAGTCTGCATTGTAGTGTTCCAAGGAGCCGAGGCTCTGGTCACTGTCAGTGCGCAGAGGAGGATATCCCCACGGTCCGCCCTGCTCGATGCCCCTAACCGAGGCCTCCAAGGCTAAGCAGCCTCGGAGCTTGAAGCAGGCCGGTTATCCAGTATAAGAGATGTCCTCCGAGCATATTCGTCCGGAGGAGCAGTCTCATCAACGGGTGCGGCGAATGGAGGAATTCGGCGTCACCGGGGAGGAGACCTCGGTGGCATCCTTGAAGGAGAAGAGATAGTCAGGGTGCCAGACCCAGATGTTGGTTTGGGGGTGACCTTAGACTTCACTCTCTTTCTCTTTCTCCTTGCCTTTCTCCAACGGCAAGGTAGTCTGGCGAACTGGTTTTTGGGGCTGTGCTTGGGCTGTGCTTGGGCTGTTGCTTCTGCTGAAGCTTCTGCTGTTGCTGTGTTGGTTGCGGGCAGTCTGGCTGCGGGGGGAGAGTCGAGGCTCCGGCAAGGCGGTAGCCGGAGTTCTGGCGCGATTGGTCCCCGCATCCGTTTGAGGACGCGGAGAAGTCTGACCTCGGGTGGGGCAGATTTCTCCAAGGCCGGGCCAGACCTCGGTGGAGGAGATACGGGGCGAGAGTTCGTCGGGGTGGTCGTGGCTTCAGAGGCACCAACGGGTGCAGTCATGGAGGATACCTCCTGATCCACTCTATGGGTCACTGCAACGAAGGGAAGATGGTCAAGTGTTAGTACCGAGGTAATGTTTAAGCAACAAACATGTTGGCTATAGAAGCAAAGCATTACCCATCCGAAGTAGGAAACTCTTGCCCCCTCGGGCATGAGGAGGATTTCCGGACTTCTTCAGCCGACGTCTCTTGACCGGAGCCGCAGTGGGTCCGGAGGCTCCAGTGGCGGATGGTTCGGCGGCCGAAGTTGCGGCACCAGCGCGTTTCCGGCTGGTTGCTGGAGTAAAGTTCGGAAGGTGAGGAAGGCAGGAGATAGGTACCGCGTTTATTGGTTCCATGACGAGAAATCCCTCCTCGTCATCCGAAATCTCTTGAACTGAAGCTTGTGCTTGAGGCTTACCCGCGGTGGTGACGCGGGCCGAGGCAATGGGCATGTAATCCTCGTTGTCAGGGTCCACGTTGGATGGTGGGTCCTCGACAGGAAGATCCTTGCCGAAGTGGTCCGCAGGATGGACTCCATCCTCGGCGGTCTGGCGGGAGAACAGCTATATGGCAGACATATGAAAAGGAGTTAGGAAGAAAATTCAAGATGAACGTCGGTAGCAAGACCTCGGTGGTAAAGGAGTACCGAAGAAAACGTCGGAACAGCGTACCTGTTTTGGTGGCTTGGTCCTGTAGTGGGGTTCCCTTCCCCATGTCCAAGCGTCAGAGATCTTGGACTTGGTGATAGCTCGGACTCGCCGAGCTACCGCGGCGTTGTCCAGTGCAACGTGCGTATGGCGGGTTGGATCATAAAGACCGCTCATGTGGCAGATCTTGTGAGTCCTCGCCTGGAGAGGGGAGACCCTGCGCTTCACGAATGTGCAGGCCAGATCGTCAGCCGTCAGGACTTTCCCGTCGTTCGCAGGGTCCTCCGGGTCCTGCCATTTCGCAACATACCCATGGATGGACTTGATTTCGCTGGTGAGAGGGGGAGTGTAGTCCCAGTTGAGCGGTTCTGTAGGAGGGCTGAGGTTAAACGCCGGCAGATTGAGGAAGTCCTCTTCGCCGGAGTTCTTCACGTAAAACCACGTCCGGAGCCACTTGCGAACGGTGTCCGGAGTAGCGATACGTGGGAAGATGGAGTTTCGGCGAGGAGCTACGATGGCTGCTCCGCAGGCGGTTAGTAGCTTGGGCAGATCCTTGTTTTTCGGATCCGGGATCACTTGCCGCTTAAGTTGGAAGTAGCGAGAAAAGAGGTCTACCGTGGCTTTGAGGCCGAGGTATCCCTCAGAGAAGGAAACGATGCAGGAGAGAGTGGTGATGGCGTTGGCGGGGAGGTGATGAACCTGGAGTCGAACTTGTCGAGGAAGCTCCGGAAGAAATCACTAACGGGCAGTCCGAAGCCGCGCTGGAAGTGCGCGACGAAGACCACCCGTTCCCCTTCCTTGACTTGAGGCTCGAGTTCGCCCTCTGGCAGGCGACACTCTACCCCGGCGGGAATCCGCCGAGTCGCCCTGAGCCACTGGATTTCGTCCGGAGTTACATCCGAACCTTCCCAGCCGGCTCGTTCTCCGACCTCCAGTTCGAGGTCTGGAACCTCGGTTTGTTCCGAAGTCTCAGGAGGAGACATCTCGGCAGAATCAATCTGCAGAAGAAGCACAGAAGTTTAGCAAAGAAAAAGTAATCTGGAATCTAAGGCTATATCTGGCTAACTCAGGAGGAGTTGGACGGCTATCTAATGTACATAGAGGCATATATGCTAGGCGAACATCTGTCCGAGGTATGAAACTCATTACTACCCAAAAAAGTATGCAAGTAAGATCTACCGGAGGAGGTAAATAGAGTTTTATTCAAGAACATATGAAGAACCAAAGCGCAAAGAGGAAGAAACCTAGGGCAATGCCTAGGGTATCAAGAAAGGGAGTACATACCGTGAAAACGAGGTGCTGAAGGGCGGCGCCGGTGACGCGGTCGCAGCGGCGACGAAGGAGCTGCTCGTCGGCGGCGGCGGGAACGCGTTTCTTCTCAACCGGAAGCGGCGGCACTGGTTGCGATGGAGGCGAGAGGCGAGTGAAGGAGGAAGAAGATGGCGAAGTTACCCGTGGGGCCCTACTTATAGCCGCGTGCGGTAACTGCCCGCATTAACTGCACCACTACCGCGCGGTTATCGGGAGGCGCGGGATCGTGTGCGAGTGGGCGCACGGTTACGCGGTTTGTGGCCGCACGATCGGCCACATCGTGGGCCGCAGGTGGCAACCGCCCACCCCGGATTTCCTGCGCTGGTCAGCACAAGATCGAGGGGTCGTGGGCGGTCAAGTACTTGAGTGCGCAGGTGCGCTGTTCGGTGGGTCCGGCTGACGAGGGCGGCGTGTGGTCAGAATCTGCTTGGCAGAGGTCCGGATTCCGAAGCCCGGGCAGAGATTCTTCGCCACGTACCTCGGAAAATCTTGAGGCAAGATGGTGCTGAGTCAGATAGCTCGGAGAGTTCAGTTCGCATATCTACCTCGGATTGGATGGTGGTGTATGGGAGGTACCTCGGCATGACTATGTTGGAGGTCGGTTTAGGAGGTGGTGTAATGCTTGTTTTGAACCTGCTACGGCCCTCCTTCCGAGGTCGTAGGACCGCACCAGCTTCGGGGACTAATGTCGGGGGAGTATCCCCGGGTAGGGTCAAGGCTTGGCATAAGGTGGTGTTCGAAGTTGTGCCGAGGTACGGAAAGGGCCGACCTGTTTGGGCCTGGGAAGGTCCGAGCTTCATCTTGACCTGGAGGATACAGGCCGACCTATTTTGGCCCAGAGGGGTCCGAGGTATACTGTTGGCCAGGGCCGAGGTTCACTGTCCGAGCTATGTTCTGCCGACCTAACTACCTCAGTGCGGTGGTTTGTGTTGTGGGTGCAGGAGAAGCTGTGGGAAGGAAGTAAGATCCGACCTAGTAAAAGATATTAAGCGCAAGACCCAAGGTACGGCACGTCCGTGCCAGCTAACCGAGGTGGGCTGTAGGTCGGGCAGGAGTCAATGCTCCTGTCACTTCCAGCCGGGTACAGAGCGCCAGACACGGGAGCGTCTGTCAAGGAGCATGGCAGAGGCGTGCTCCGGGTTCGGCGGGCCTGCACGTCTCTGATCGCTGGCTACGCGAGGTCTGGGAAAAGGCTACGAGGTAGCTCTGCCAGGCCACGTCCTGTCTCGGTCAGAGGGGACATGCTAGTTCTGCCGTTAGGCTACAGGAGATGGGCAAGCCACGTCTTGTCCCTGACCGAGGTACGGTGGTACGGTGGTGACCGTTGCAGAGGCATGGCAACAGTGTTCTGCGAGGGGCACAATGGTAACCCGGCTGGCCTATATAGTGGGCTTCACCCCCTCCTGCTGAGAGGATCCAAGATCAAGAGAGAGACCCCCCCCCCCCGCGATGGAGCTAGTTGATCAAGAGAGAAAGAGAGGAGGAAGCTCGGAACACCCCGGAAACACCTCGGATTCACTCGGAGTGCCTTCTTCCTCCCGTTTAGCTCCATCTTTTACCTCAAGTTCTCACCATTGTATCATCATACAGCTCGAGGAGCAGCTTGTACTTGTCACTTGAGCTATACACTGGTAGGATAGTGCTGCAGTAGGGGTGTTACCTCCGCAAGAGGGCCCCGAAGCAGGGTACATCGTGGTGTGCTTTGTGTTCTTGCTTTCTTGTTTCTTCGTTCGTGTTCTTGCGTGTTCTTGCGTGTGCACTTCTTGAGTGCATAAACCCTCCCCGGATTCCCCCAACGACCATTCGGCCCCATCTTAGCCATACCTATGGCATCTGCCGTGATCCCACCACGACAAACTTAATCAGAAGAGCCTCATTTTTATTCTGAAAATCAACTATACCTAGGCCTCCGTGCTGCTTCGGCTTGCAAATCATTTCCCAGGAGGCTAGAGATTGCTTGGGAGTGTCTGTGTTATCTCTCCAAAGACATTGCCGGATGATTCTGCTACGCTGTTTAATGATTCCAGGGGTATGTAAATTGTGGTCAAGATGTGGAGGGGCATTGAGGCCAAGGCAGAGCTAATTAGTTGCAATGTAGCTCCCTGAGGCAGAAAACTTGAAGTAGCAAGCAGTCTTCTTTAAAACCGATGCACAATAGGGGAAGATCCTGTATAGTGGGACGAGTGGTGCCAACTGACATGCCTAGGTAAGTGAAAGGTAAGGTGCCAATCTGACAACCAAAACCATTAGCCAACTGTGGCATTGCATGAGCCTCCACATTAATAGCCATCATTGAGGACTTGTGATAATTGATACGTAGGCCAGTTGACTCTGAGAAAACATTAAGAACTTTTTTGGAGCAAGCACCTGTTCCAAATCCGCAGGCATGATCATCAGGGTGTCGTTGGCATACTGAATGACTGGGAACTCCACATCACCAGTCACAATTGGTAGCTGAATCTCCCCATCTCACAACATTTTGTTGATTGCCGACTGCAGTAAATCTCGTCCTAAAACATACAGCGAAGGTGATAGGGGGTCACCCTGCCGAACCCCTCTTTTGTAGTGAAATTGTTTCCCTGGCACACCATTAGGACGACAGAGGAAATACCAGAAGAAAGAAAATCTTTGACCCATCTCAGACACGCAATTGGGAAACCTTTGTGTCTCATAATTTCCAAAAGGGCCTCATGCTCAATTGTATCAAATGCTTTTTCAAAATCAAGTTTCAGAATAATTATGGGTTTCTTGGAGGCATGGCACTGAAACAAATAATCAAGTGACCAGGCCAAACAGTCCTGAATCGTTCTGCCCTTAATGAAGCCGTACTGGTTTTTGTGGACACAACTCAAGATTTTGGTTGAAACCTGTTGGCCGCCAACTTTGTGATGAACTTGAGACATACATTAGTCAGAGAGATTGGTCTATAGTCACTGACACTCTCAGGTGAATTAACCTTGGGTACCAAAGTAATGAAAGAATTGTTTATGCTATCCAAGGAAATCAAACCAGCATGGAAATCATTGGCCACCTTGTAAAAGTCAGCTGAAATGAGGTGCCAACACTTTTTAAGAAAAAGGCCATTAAAGCCATCCGGACCTGGGGCCTTATCAGGAGGCATAGACTTAATTATGTCATCCATTTCTTTCTTTTCAAAAGGCTTTACAAGGTCAGCAAGATCCTCCACTAGCTGCAGCAACTCAGCTAGGTTAAAACCCATAGAGATACCATCTGATCGGCCCATCCGATCTTTGAATTTGTTAAGGGTAATCCCAGCCATCTCCTCATGGTCAGAGATCAAATCCCCACTCTCAGTTTTGAGGCCAGATATTGCATTTCTCCTGTACCTTGGCTAGCCATGGCATGAATTTTTTTGGTGTTGTCTTCCCCTACCTTGATCCATCTGATGGAACACCTCTTTCTCCAATAATCACTCTGCGCCTTAAGAAGATTCTCAAGGTGTACTTTGACAATGACCCTGAAGTTAAACTCAGGCCTTGTTAGTGCTCTAAGCTCCTCAAGTTCGTCCAGGACCAAAATAACCTTATTGCAGTCCGCAATCCAGTTCTTAATAGTGGATAAACTGGTTTGCCATTTCTTCAGATCATATCTAAGGCACTTGAGTTTGTGAGCCAGAACTGCTGCACTGTTCTTCTTATGGGATGTTCCAAGATTTCTCCACACATGGAAGGAAGGAAGGATTATTCACCCAAATATTCTCAAACCTGAACAAACGAGCTTTAGGGATCACTGTGTCAATAGTCACCATGCAAGGGACATGATCAGAGGAGGATTTTGCCAAAGGGAGCACCAAGGTATTTGGAAAATTAGTTGTCCATGACGGCGTGGTGAAAAACCAGTCGAGCTGCTCCAGCAAAGGCTCATTCTGCATGTTGGACCAAGTGTACATCCTGCCCTTGATGGGGAGCTCAATAAGGCCCAAGTGGCCAATAATATCATTAAAAATGGACATATCATTTACATCCCCTCCAGGCTTATTTCTGTTATCATTCGACCTGATGAAGTTAAAATCACCTAGAAGGAGCTAGAGAGTGTCAACAGGGATTTGCAAATGGTACAGCCAATCAACGAAATTATCTCTTTCAGGACCATTGCAAGGACCATAAACAGAGACCAGAGTCCAGCTGAGAGCACTGTGAACCGAGGTGAACTCCACCACTATAGAGAATCTCTGAATTTCCACCAGATTACCTGGAAAGACCGACGAATTCCACAAAATAATGAGACCTCCAGAAGCTCCTACTGAAGGAGAGTATGCAAAGTTGTCAAACCTTTTCGGACAGAATTTCCTGATAATTCTGTGATCAAAGTAATCCATCTTTGTTTCTTGCAGGCAAATGATGGAGCATTGGCTTTCCTCAATTTTAGCGCGGACATCAAGTTGTCTACCTTTAGAGTTCAAACCTCTGACATTCAAATCCAGAACACACCACTTTCTGTAAGCTGTACTATCCATTAAACACGTGCGGAAGGTAATGGTGGAGAGACCAACAACTAGGTTCAGCCCCTTCAGCCAGGGAATAGCAAATGAAACAAATCTTTGGTACAGTCACCATGAAACTCTGAACAATAACATAAGCAGAGTCCCACACTAGCACAGCAACAGTCAAAGGAAGAATGGCAATATCATCTCCACACAAAACCACCAGAAGCAGCATAATTGATACCACTGACACAGCACAAATATAAACTGCCACATAGTTCAGAGGCCACATAACTGACATTACATAAATATTGAACTACTTTCAGTACTACTCTTAAGTTATGTGCTGCAATGTGTGAACTATGTGGTGTTACTAAGTAATCAGGGTGTTCTAATGATGGTGGTATGTTTTAAATTTGGCTTTTCTTTTTGGATTGATTCGTTCTATTATTGTGATGTTGTTTCCCGTTTATCAAGCGCATGATTTATTGTTTTGAGGACATTGCGAAAAAGTTGGAACTGGTTGAATTTAGAGTTGTGCATCTTGTCGGGGGAATACTTTCTGGATTAACCCGCGGCCCAGTGCGACTTGCTTACTCGCATGGACAAAAGCCCACATGGGATCAAGCCCAACATATAACCGCCGCAAGGAGAAGAATCTAGAAGGCACGGAGGCGAGCCAGTCTCCGGATAGGTCCCAGTTAATATATTCCTTGAGGGGGAAGTTTCCTTTGTAACCTAACGAGGCTCTGTGTATATAAAGAGGACTCGCATGACTTAGAGGGGTCAAGCCCTTGAACCCTAGCTCATACGGCGAGTACCAGATCGGATCGCCTCCATTGTAACACCTCGATTATCATATCAATACCAATCTAGGGTAGGCAGGAAGTAGGTCTTTTACCTCACATTGAGGGGGCCAAACCTGGGTAAATCTGTGTTGATCTTGTTCCTACGATCCCAAGCTCGGAGATGCTTGACTCGCGTAATCCCACACCTACGAAGTCATCCATGACACCTGATGTGACAAACCCACGACAGTTGGCGCCCCACCGTGGGGCCTGCGGTCAAAAGCGTCACGTTCCGCGCAGGATCGAAATCAGGCTTCAAGGACATCGCCATCGGCCAGGTTGAAGACATCAATGGAGTCCCCTTCATCGACGACTCAGAGTGGGGACCCGAGGCGGATCACATCGAGTTCGGATACATTGTTCCCGTCGGATCAGTGAAAGTTTTCGTCGGATCCGTCAGTCGCATGCCTATAGATGCGACTCAAGGAAGCGAGTCGGGGTAGAAACTGCGGCCGGTCAGGGTCCACGTGTTGGAGGAACTGCAGCAAGCTACAGCAAAACTACCCATCCCCGTTCCGACAAGACCTGTTTGGGGATCTCTACCAAATCAGGAAGGAGACCCCAAGATTGAAGAAATTGAAGCTATCAGGACGGAACTCTATGAAGAGGCGCAAAGACTCGCGGCTGAGCGCGAAAAACTCCAAGAAGAAGATCGACGACTCCGTCGCTGGCAGCAAAACCATCAGGCGGTCCGGACCAAGACGACATCTGAGCGCAAGAAACTCCAAGAAGAAGATTGGCGACTCCGTCGCTGGCAGCAAAAGCATCAGATCAAGATGGACAGAGGAGAGATGAAACCACAGTTCCACGGCGACCCGGAGAGCAACGTGCATGCCGCGATAGGAATATTGTCAAGGATAGCACCGTTTGGAGACACACGAGCTGATAAGGAAGCTCGCCATGCGATCGACCTACTACAAACCACTGCCTTACAACAAGCAAATATGTATGGAGTCACGCCCAATGAGCCGCAACATGAGGTATCATGGGGAGGAGAAAAGTGCAGCGTTGAAGAAGTGGTCAACCAGCTAGCAGGTTTGCAGGTATCATTGGAAAAAGAAAAGAAGATAGAAGGCGAGTCACAGACGTCCGGAGTGACTCAGCCAGCCCAGGTTGAAACTGACTCAGATGAAGATTCAGCGCCAGTAAACTCCTATTCATTATTAAAAGGACCAGCATGTTTTGGAGAGGAAATACGGCTCACTCGTTTCCCCCGAACTTCGGCGAATCGCAGCGAGTCACCACCTATCACAGTAACCAAGACCCTGCCTTATGGATAGAAGATTATGAGGCAAGCATGACAGGGACTGGTGTAACTCAGGAAGTGCGTGCGAAATATTTCCACTTGGCAATACAGGGAGAAGCCAGGGATTGGCTGTTAAAGCTGCCATCAAAATCAATAAGCACATGGGAAGATTTGAAGGACAGGTTCATTAATAGATTCCAAACAGAAGACATGAAAAACCTTAGACAATGCGTTCAAAAGGAGGACGAATCGAGCGGTGACTGGATCAAAAGAGTCGCGGAGATCCTTGGCTCCGCCAAGAACTTAACAGTACAGTCTGTAATACAAGCTATGAGGAAGAACTGTAGATTTGAGCCGCTGGTGCACAAGTTAAGTCACGCTGAGCACAAGATTGATAGTTTCGACCAGCTTTTGGCAACAGCTGACAAGTACGCAAAGACAGATAAGGGGACATGCGGCTTATCACAAAACCCAACAGGGAAATTGCAAGTCGCGCAAACTGAACATCGTGCACAACAGATGAAGGAGCAAGGAAGTGATAAGGCCTCATTCCCTAATAACTGCAAGGGGATCTTTGACGTTCCCTGCGACTTACATCGCAGGAGAGATGGCAGGCCAGCAAGTCACACAAAGGCGCAATGTCATTATTACCGGAGGTGGAAAGAAGGCGACACGTCAGATGCGGCCTGCAGTGGATCAATGCAGCACAAGAATAAATCTAGCTCTCATCAAGGGCCTGACGTTTTACCTAGAAGGAACATAGGACAGTTTCATACAGTGGAAGTACAAACAACGGATGGAAGCAGGAGGAGTGGCCAGATTTCAACGCCCGAAAGGTACCGTCGTTGGACAGAGCGATCGGTTATTTGGAGTCGCGACGATCACCCCCCAGAAGTAAAAGATCCAGGATAGCCAGCTCTTGTGGTCACGCCTGAAGTCGCGGGATACAAGTTAAGTAAGGTCCTAATGGACGGAGGAGGAAGAGTAAACATCCTATATCAAGACACGCTCCGAAGAATGAATATACCCGAGTCGCGGCTGCGACCATCCAGGAAAGAAATTCAAGGCATAATCCCAGGAGCTGTTACGCGACCAATCGGAAAGATAACCCTTGAAGTTAGCTTTGGGACAGAGCGGAACTTCCGCACAGAGCTCCTAGACTTTGAGGTTGTAGCAGTCAAGAGCTCATATCATGCGATCTTTGGAAGAGAAGCCTATGTCAAATTCACCGCCCGCCCCCTGTTACGTCTACCTACAGTTAAAGATACCGGGACCAAACGGTGTTATTACAGTATATGGAGACAGGTAGAGAGCGTTAGAATGTGAGAACGCAGGCTCAGTACTCGCAGAAGAAGCATGCATCGCCAACTCCTCACACGGATATCAGCCGCAGATCGGTAATCGCAGCTCAAAACGAGTCGCGTTGGAGGTACCGCGGAGACGGCCAATAGGATGCAGCCACCGGATGGTAAATTCCCATCGAGAAGTCGCGCATCAGCAAGATGATGCCCCAGAGGTCGCTTTGATACAAAAAGAAGACAAAAAATGGCGCATATGCATAGACCCAGCCTTGATCAACAACCCCAGCCAAAGAGGTTCAGTTATCATGAGTCCCTACAAAGCAGACTCAACTCAACATAAGTCGCAGCTCAGTGCGGCTAATCTCCTAACAAACTTGCTCTCTGCTTCAAAATGAAACACACATCGGAGCTATCATGCTCGACCCGAGTCACTTTTAGCGACTCAAAATTGAACCAATCAGGTGTTCAACCCACTCCGTTAGGAGTATTAATTCGCAACTAAGTGCGATGAGTATCAAGTATGCATGGCCTGCGGGAACAGAAAACTCGCATTAAAGGGCCTGCATCATCCTGTAACACCCTGTAAGAAATCGAGTGATTATGAAATAAAGCCGGCACCCTTGACATTCAAGGGCTTGTCGTTTCGCCTCAACTATCATTGAGTCGCTGAGTCTTTTGAATTTCATATATCACTGACCCTTGAGGGCTCCTTACGAGCATGGCGAGTACCAATCGCACCTCAAATTTTGCCAAACGAGTGGCAATCCTTAAGCTAGAAGCGTCTTGCATTATTTATCAAGCGCATGATTTATTGTTTTGAGGACATTGCGAAAAAGTTGGAACTGGTTGAATTTAGAGTTGTGCATCTTGTCGGGGGAATACTTTCTGGATTAACCCGCGGCCCAGTGCGACTTGCTTTACTCGCATGGACAAAAGCCCACATGGGATCAAGCCCAACATATAACCGCCGCAAGGAGAAGAATCTAGAAGGCACGGAGGCGAGCCAGTCTCCGGATAGGTCCCAGATAATATATTCCTTGAGGGGGAAGTTTCCTTTGTAACCTGACGAGACTCTGTGTATATAAAGAGGACTCGCAGGACTTAGAGGGGTCAAGCCCTTGAACCCTAGCTCATACGGCGAGTACCAGATCGGATCGCCTCCATTGTAACACCTCGATTATCATATCAATACCAATCTAGGGTAGGCAGGAAGTAGGTCTTTTACCTCACATTGAGGGGGCCGAACCTGGGTAAATCTGTGTTGATCTTTGTTCCTACGATCCCAAGCTCGGAGATGCTTGACTCGCGTAATCCCACACCTACGAAGTCATCCATGACACCTGACGTGACAAACCCACGACACATCTCTGCACCAATTTGTGGGACTGCTTTTGAAGCTGAGTATGCTAGGTGCACTGTTAGAAGTTCGCATTTTTATACCTCACTGGACAAACTTTTCTGCATCAAATGTTATTCATTATGGATAGCTTTTTGCCTTGATGGTACTTTGTAGAATATGTATTAAACACCGCGTACTCTTTTTTATGTCACTCCTATTTATCTTTAATTTTAAAAAGAATAGTTAACATCTAGGTTGTCTTTTATTTTATTTTATACTACTTGGAAGTGGAGTTCTTTAATTCATCAAATTATTTATACTAGTTGGAAGTGGAATTCTGAGCTCCCGCTCATTTTTTCTACCCTAAAATATCGCTAGCCCAAAAAGGGAATTGTGCTTCCATACATTTTTTCCTGCGGAAATCACAATTTCAAAATTTGTCCTGCGCAAAAAAAGGGAATAGAACAGCTGGGCACACAATCTAGCCCACCTGCCCAGCCCAAGTAAAGGGAATAGAAGAGCTCGCTGCATGAACCCAGCCCACCCAGCCAGCCTGGCTCCAAGCGAACCCAAAAAAGGAATGGAACAGCCCACGCGCACGCACGTACGTTTTCTTTTTTTGGGCTTGGCACCTGGTCGGGAACCGCGCGACGGAAACAAATCTGTCGAGCGCGCGCAAGCTAGCCTGTCTATACAGTTTATGGCTTTTCCTTCGGTTCGGCATCTTCATTCAGTGCCAGAACGTGCACACGCGGCTTACTGGATAGTGCCTCAGAGCATCAGATCCCGTAAAAGGACTAAACCAGTAAAACTCCGGCCGATTTACGGGTCCAGACTGTTTTCGCGGCCCGACCAGAGCCCGTAAAAATGGACGGTCCATAAAACATTTTACGTAGGCCCGTAAATCAACCCACGCAACCGCTATATGTACAGGGGCGCGGTCATTTTAGGGTTCTCCACCCGCACCCTCTCCGCCGCAAACCCTCGCCCGATGCCGTACGAAACCAACCTCCTCCTACGAGCAATCCACGACAGCGCTTCCAATCTCCCTCCCCCTGGTTGGTCCCCGCCGACGATGGGGCACTAGTAGCTGGTTCTGCTGAGGCTTTGCAAAAGGTAGGTGATGATGAGTCCTAGTCGGCTGCCACGGCAGAAGCGCATCACGAATTGTCGCACCCCGGGAACATGGGGTTCCCGTGAACTCCTACAGCGTGAGATATCAACACCAACGATTGCGGGACGTGAAGACGAAGCTTCCTTTGGTACCCCGGGTACGAGGGCTTCGCAGGACTAAGGCAAAGGGGATATAGCATGTGTGCGGTTGGAGATTGAAGTTGCCAGAGCTTGTCCTTATCTAGGGGAGGGCAGGTAGTACGACTGGCAGGTCGATGTGGTATCCCCTTGGTGTATATAAGGAGGATCAAGACCCCGAGAGAGGGGGATCGCTTTCCAGTTCACCAGGAAGCAAAGATCAGATCTCGGTCTTGCCTTTGGACCTGAGATCAGGCATTGCCCGGGAACTCAACCCTGTAGCCCGGATACGCAAACCACCACCATATATCCATACAAGCAGGAGTAGGGTGTTACGCTTCCGAGCGGCCCGAACCTGGGAAACTGCTTGTGTGCTTTACTTAACACATCTCCTACTCGCTCGCCAAGATCTACTTCGTGCCCCTCACCGAATCTCTAAAAGGGGGTATCTCGACTCCCGGTGTTCGTGACTTCGCACACGACATCTGGCGCGCCAGGTAGGGGGCGCAAGTGATCTAGCGAGATCCTTTAACCTCGTTAAGGCCAACTACGATGGCGCCAAGGAGGAAGAGAGGTGCCTCGACCACCGCTGCTGCACGAGCTGCGTGTACTCGGGCTGCCCGACACGCTCGTTCTCCCACTCCCGAGGCGCAGAGTTCTGCTTCGAGCCATCACACTCTGCCTCCCCCTCCGCCGGCGGCTGCTCCAGAGGTTGTCCTGGAGGCTGAGGCTGGAGTTGCTGCACCGGGTGCCATGCCTCCTCCTCCTCAACCGGAGGCGGCACGCGTTCCCGACGCGGTACCACAAAGAGGTGTTGGTGACGCCGCCGGTGCCGAGGGTGCTGGAGGAATCCCTCCGCCTCCTTCGTGACGCACCGAATCCGTCCACCCGCACCCACCAAACGGTCCGCCCGGAGGGGCGGCCGGTGCCACCAGCGTCATGACGGGCCCTGTTCCGTCCGGGTTCGTCGCACATGCGAAGCCATAACTGCTGCTTGTGCACTCTTCCAGCACGCTCCAGACGCCCATGAGCACCCTGAGCGCTACAAGAGCTAGGCAGATCATATCGCTTAACTGCTCGCCTTCGCCCAGCAGAACGCTCACTTCTGAGCGGCCTCCCACGCTCCTTCTGTGGGTCGACCAGAAGTGCCAGGGGCTGCACGTCGCGCCTAGACTGCTCCTTTCCCGGGATATGTTCCCGGGGAAGTGCCGATGCACGGTGCTCCTCGCGGCGCACCTTCCATGGCTGTACCAGGGGCGCGAGCAGAGTTTCCCCGCCCTCCTCGACATGGTGGAGATCCTCATGCTCATCACCATCACGCAGCAGATCCTGGAGATCACATTTCAGTGGGATCCTCTGCCCCGCCCGGGCAAGACTCAAGGGATCCCGGAAGAGAGCTTGCGCCAGCTGCTCCTCCACTCGGTGTCGTTCAGCACGCGATTTGGACATAGGGAGTCAGCACGGGCTTCACAGCCTTCACGCCTGCACTGCGGGTCGTCCATTGGCCTCACAAGTTTCGGCCAGAGATGCCGGTCAAGTTCGACGAAAAGACGAACCCGCGAGACTTCCTCCAGATCTACACCACAGCGATGCGAGCATCTGGAGCCGATGAACCTATCATGGCGAACTGGTTTGCACTGGCTCTCAAGGACGAGGCCTTGTCCTGGCTGTGCAACCTCCCTGCACAATCGGTCAAGTTCTGGCCGGATTTGTGCAATCAGTTCCTGGGGGCTTTCCAGGGAACTTACAAGTTCCCGGGAACGATCAATGATCTACATGGCATGAAGCAGGGTGAGAACGAGAGCCAGCGTGACTACGTCCAGCGCTTTTGTTCCAAGATCAACAACATTCCTGGCCTCAAGGAGGCGGCGATCCTGTCGTCGTTTCATGTGAGTGTCCGGGACCAAAAGATGCGAGAGAAGCTAAGCACGTACAACATAGAGACCACTCAGGACTTGTGGGCGCTGACAGAAAAGTGCGTGCGTGCTGAGGAGGGGCGTCGCATGCCAAAGAGAACTAAGAAGCGGGAGCCACCAGCACCCGCTCCAGCTCCTAAGGTTCTGGCGGCCGAGCCTGAACCCAAGAAGGCAAAAGCGGAAGAAGTGGCTGCCCTGGCACTGGATGTGTGGTGTCCCCTCCATGGCGCTGGGAAGCATGACATCAAGGACTGTTTCAAGATACAGGGCTTCGTCCAAGACCAGCGCCAGAACCATGAGATCGCTAGGCAAAGTGGTGGATGTTTTGGATGTGGCGACACAACTCACATCCGCCGCTTCTGCCCCACAGGAGGTCGAGGTAGACGTGGTGGCCGTTTTGCTGGAAGGGGCGGATTCGTGGGTGGACGCGGTGGTGGACGCGCTGGATTTGCAGCACAGAACATGCCAGCCATCGCCGCGGAACCCGCAGGAGAAGAGAACGGCGGTGGAGCATTCCAAGCTGTCGTCGACTCTGTATGCATTCACGGTGGAGCCTCTGGTTTCCCATCCATGAGTGCGTTCAAGAGGATGTCCCGAGAGCTGAATGCAGCGGAACCCGCCCCGGGAACACAGCGACCTTTAAAATGGTCAAACCGGGTCATCACGTTCGATTCCAAGGATCACCCTGATCGCACTACGGGGGTTGGAGTTCTACCGCTCGTCGTATCACCAACTATACAGAATCTGGCTGTGAGCAAAATGTTAGTTGATGGTGGAGCAGGGTTGAATTTGCTCTCCGTCAAGGTCATGGAGAGGCTGCAGATTCCTCTTGACCGCTTGCAGCCGACTGGGGCTTTTCAAGGGGTTAACCGGGGACTTACGCACCCGCTGGGGCAAATTACTTTGCCAGTTACCTTTGGAGAGTCAGAGAACTTTCGCACAGAAGATATCACTTTCGACATCGCTGACCTTCCGCTGCCGTATCATGGCATACTTGGGCGACCAGCTTTGGCCAAGTTCATGGCGGCATCCCATTATTCCTATAATGTGTTGAAGATACCAAGCAAGGCTGGGGTCATCACCATGAAGGCTGATTGCCATGACGCCATCTTTTGCGCAGATGCAATCGCAAAAGCAGTCATGGGAAAAGCAGTCATGGCCGTCAGCCCCAAGAATAGCCAACCTCTACCCGGGGATAGTGATGAACACTTTGTCACTGTCACCTTGCCCGGGAACGAAGCCTCCGGGAACGAGCCGGAGGGGTCCAGTTCTGTCAGTGCACCCGTGAAGCTGAACCCTGCCGCTCCAAAGCAGAAGTTGGAATGCAATGATGCCAAGCTTACCAGGATGGTCCGATTGACCAGTGATGGGAAGATCACAGTCACTATCGGCACAGGGCTGCCCGATAAATAGGAAAGCGCGCTCATCGCCTTCCTACGGGAGAATTCTGATGTGTTCGCTTGGGATCCATCAAGTCTTTCCGGTATACCCAGGGAGGTGATTGAGCACAAATTGGCCGTTAAGGCAGATGCTCGTCCTATTTAGCAAAGAATCAGACAACAATCAGACGGGAAGCGTGAGTTCATTCTTGCCGAGGTTAACAGATTACTGAAGGCAGGGGTGATCCGGGAAGTACTACTCGCTGCATGGTTGGCAAATCCGGTGGTGGTGCCTAAACCTCATAGTGATGACATGAGGCTGTGCATCGACTTCACTGGCCTCAATAAAGCTTTCCCTAAAGATCCCTATCCTCTGCCCAGGGTTGATCAAATTGTGGATTCTACTGCTGGCTGCGATCTGCTATGTTTCCTGGATGCTTTTTCCGGGTACCATCAGATCAAGATGGCCAAAGAAGATGAGGAAAAAACCGCCTTCATCACACAGAACGGTTGCTACTGCTACATCTCCATGCCCTTCGGACTGAAGAATGCGGGAGCAACTTTTTAGCGAGCCATGCGTGCTTGCCTCGGGTCGCAGATTGGGACCAACGTGGAGGCGTACATCGACGACATTGTGGTCAAAACCAGAAAAATGATCTACACAAGACCTTCAACAACCTGAGGAAGATCAACCTCAGGTTGAACCCCGCGAAGTGCATCTTTGGAGTGCCTTCCGGGAATTTGCTTGGTTTCTTAGTCTCTCACCGAGGCATTGAAGCCAATCCTGATAAGATCAAGGCCATAGAAATGATGGAGGCACAAAAGCGTATCAAGGACGTGCAGCAGCTCAATGGATGCATAACTGCCTTGGGAAGATTTATTTCCAGGCTCGGAGAATGAGCGGTGCCATTCTTCAAGTTGCTTAAGAAATCTGGTCCAGTGAAATGTGATTCCAAGGCTAAAGCAGCTCTGCAAGATCTGAAGAAGTATCTGTCTAGAGCCCTCCCATCATGGTGGCACCAATGCCTGAGGAACCCCTTCTCCTCTACATTGCAGCCACTAACTAGGTTGTGAGCGCAGCCCTGGTTGCAGAGCGGGAAGTGAAGCCGGGGGCTGGAACAACAGTTCCCGAGAACGCATCTAAGTCCACCCCAAAGTTGGAGCAGCGACCAGTGTACTTCATGAGCTCAGCCTTACGAGATGCCCGAGAACGGTATCCGATGATGCAGAAGCTTCTGTTGGGAATTCTGCTGGCATACAGGAGAATGAGGCCTTACTTTAAAGGACGTACTATCACGGTAGTATCTTCATACCCCCTGGAACGTGTTCTACACAGCAAGGATGCCACTGGGCGAATTGCTGAATGGGCTATGGAGTTATCAGGGTTGGGTCTGCAGTTCAAGCGGGCTAATGCTATCAAAAGTCAGGCACTTGTGGATTTCTCGGCAGAATGGACTGAAACGGTAATTGACTCAAAGGAAGAAGAATCCAGCCTTCCCGGGAAGGAGGAACCAGATACATGGACACTCTATTTTGATGGATCCCTTTCCGGAGGACATGCTGGGGCAGGCGTGCTACTGGTATCACCCACGGGTGAGCAGCTCAAGTACGTCATTCAGATGCTATACAAGACCGGAATCACCAACAACACAGCCGAGTATGAAGGATTGCTTGCTGATTTCGTGTGGCCCTTGGGGTGGGCGTCACTAATGATCAATGCAGAATAGGGGGGTTTGTCGTTCTCTCCACAGGGACTAGGCGATCTACAAACGAACTTCGGCTAAAGCTAGATCACAATATAATTGTGGACTTGCAGGAATTTAAATCTAACTACCAAATCATATTTTTGGTATTTTCAATTTAGGAACTAACACTTCAATAGAGCAACAAATAATCAAAGACACACAAGTATTAGCGCACAACAAATAGACATAAGCATCTTTGAGATAGGGGCAGTAATAAAGGACTAGCACAAACACAAGAAAAGCTAGAAGCTAGATACGTATGTACATGCACCAAGGCGTCACACAAGGGCATCACACAGGTGACCAACTTTACTAGCACGTACACATACACGAACAGAAATTACAGACAACTGTCTACTTTAATATTCAACAGAGAACACTACCGAACCAAACACAGCTTATTATTCTGAACAAATCACAGTCACAACACAGCAGTAGTTCACAAGATTCAGAAAATTGAAGAGAGTGAGAGATGAATCGATTGGAGTCAACCAGGACGAGCTTCAGGTCGTTAAGGAGCAGCAGGAGGTGTTGATGAAGAGCAGCACTTGTTGGGGCTAAGGAAGAGTAGCAGCAGTGAAGGTTGGGGAAGAAGGTGCTGCAGGCTACCGGAGCAGGTCATCGTCGTCGTCGCTGGTTCGTTGGTGAAGAGGAAGCAGAGAAGAAGACAGGGGCAGATACAGAGGAGCTTCGGGTCGCCGTCTTCGCTGGTTCCTTGATGTCGAGCAGCTGATTGCAGGGCAGGGCTGGAGCAGCTCGTGGTGGTGGCTGGGTGGTGTGCTGGAGTGGTGGTGGCGCGCCGCCACACCTGCCTGGCCGAGGCGGCGGCCGGCAGTGGAGAAGGAGCTCGGGGGGATTAGGGAAGAGAAGCCAGGCCTGCCTTCCAATGGAGGCAGCAGCCTCCTTTTCACCCGATCTGATCTGGTCATTTTGTATGTGTCCCTCCATTTCTCTTCATTCTTCACAAGATCATCCCTCCATTCTTCAGCCTGCCCCTTGGATATTTAGTCTTCTTTGCACTCAGGTCCCTCTGGTTAAGTTGATACGCAACCGCTTGTCCAAATAATCCAGATTAGAAGAATTTGTGCCTTGTCGCACTAATCTGCAAGGAATGGAAGCAAGAATGTAAATATGTTCATTTAGCCATTATTCTTCTATCTAACAACGATTTGTAGTCCATTTGACCAATGAAACAATATAGGAACTTCAGAAAATGGCAGATAAAAATGGTATAAATATGATGCATATCATACCCCCACACTTAAACCTTTGCTTGTCCTCAAGTAAAGCTGATTGGAATTCAAAATGACAACAACTGAAAATGAACAGTGACCTTTCTTGAAGATATATGGATCCATGTGGTTATGAATCATTTCTAGGTTTGAACTTATGAATTGCGCATGACAAATTCAGAAAGAGATTTCAGTAGAACTTTCAAGTGCTTCAAAGTTTAAAAACATTGGACTACTAGGATACTCTACAGGCAATAAAGTGAAATAACATGATCCAAACAATAGCCAGAATGCAAGGATGTAAATGCTGAGTTAGAGCTTCACATGTCACCGATCCCTAGATCATGGCATGCTAATGCTAATGCAAATGTTAGTATGCAGATGGTATTTAATTAGTTTAGTTAGTGCTTCACATACTACAGATCCCGAGATCATAGTATACTATTGCTCAAAATTCAGAGTGCTTCGTCCTCCCGAGAGGGAATTCTGCAAAACTTTTTCAGGTTAGTACTTCACATACCACAATCCCGAGATCATGGTTGCTAATGCAAAAACTGTTAATTTGTAAACATGGAACTTGAAATGAACTTTCATAAGTTAGTGCTTCACATGTCACCGATCCAGAGATCACGACATGCTAATGCAAAATTGTTAAGTAGAGAAGGCTACTAACAGGATCATGGTATTCAGCTTTAAAAATGAATTGAGCATCCTAGAAATTCAAATATTTTAAGCAAAGAAGCAGAGGAAATTGGTGACTGATTGTTTCGTTCTAAATGCATATATTGCATTACTCATAAGCCAATCCTAAGAAAGATTCATAACTACATGAAAGCTTATATACAGAAGATCAATCACTGAAAATTTTCAAATGATGTAGTAATCCATTTTCAACATTTTGAAATAATGCTACAGAACTATGAACATGCATCAAATGAATCTCCCCCACACTTAGAATTTACACAAGTAGAAACAATTAGCTGGGGTAAGAAACAGCTCACCAGGCACATATTGTAGCAGCTCACAACCTTCTGCATCATTCTCCTATTCTTCATGCTCTCTTCACTCTTCTCCTTGCTCCACTCCAACCATTCTCCTCAACACCATACCATGAATCCACCAGGATCCCATGGAATGTCGACTCGCACCATGTACTGGCTCAATGAGTAGTGCATATGCAGAATCCTGAAATTACACCCACACAAAGAAAAACTTGCACAAGTGATAGGGTTCACACCCACTAGATTATCAATTGAGTAACCAATAATGTAAGTATAGCAATAAAGCACATGGTGATAATGAATTGCATTCGGATGTGTGATATGAGCAATATTAAAGCATGCATCCTTAGGGAGATCTATTATATTATTAAAACAACAAACAATAGACGGTTAAGATTAAACTCGGATTAAGCAACAACAAGCTACGGTCCAGATTGACAAGAAAATATAACGTAAAATAGAAGGAAACGTGGGCAACTCAAGCCGTCAAAATAAAAAAGAAACCGATCGTCTTTAGTAAAGGAGGAGAGACAGATCTATTTCGCTCTGGCATGCATACGCCTTCGTCTTCGATTTGCCGACATCGACGAGTTGACGACCAGATAGGATGCTGATTCAGGCCGGCCGCCTCTCCCCGTGCGTCTCCGGCAGCGTTGAACTTCGGGCGGCCTAGCCTCAACTCTGATCGATCCAGAATTAGCCGTACTGAGTTTGTCCACCACTCATCGTATAACTTGGACTTTCAAACTGCATGCATGGCGTTGGTATAGGTTCTTGGTCATCCGGCGATTGATTTTGCATACCGTCCCCTTACGGTTGGTCTTATCTCATCCTGGCGTCATGCATGTAGATAATACTGGCCAATTATATCTGTACGTAGTATTACCAGTGGCCTGTATGATTTCAGTTTTTTCTAGGAAGTATACCCAGCGAATAGAGATCAACATGAGATGTCTGAGACTTGGAGCTGCGACAGATCCATACATGTTGACAATGCTCGCAGTTGCATATGCAAAGCAAAGGCGCGACATGGAGACGCCACACGACAGATCGAAGGCACCTTGACAATGGTTGCTTGCATCGGCAAATTGATGGCGCAACAGTGCGGCAAAACGACAGCAGGTCCGCTCGGTTATCATCAAATCGATGGCACGACACCAGCAGATGAAAGGCACGCGTCAAGTTTGGGTAATGGCCAGAGTCTTGAGGTAACAGCTTCAATCTTCATGTGTGTTTAATCTTCCCCTCCCAACATGCAAACGACGGATCCAAGGCACCTTGACAATGGTTGGTTACATCGGCAAATCGATCGCACAACAGCGCGGCAGGACGCCAGCATATCCGCTCGGTTGTATCCGCAAATTGATTGCACGACACCAGCAGATCAAAGGCAAGCGTCGACTTTGGGTAAGGGCCACAATCTTGAGGTAACAGATGCTATCTTCATATGTGTTTAATATTCCCCTCCCAACATGCAATTCTATTATGAACAACCTGCTTTCGTGTGAATTATTGATTAGTTAGATCACTTATTTGTACTTAAAATTAATAGATGTATTATGAAGGAACAACAAAAAAATTGACAGCTTCCATATGGAAACCTATTTCCACTGTGCAGTATTAATATTTAGTTAGATTGTTCTTTTCATATCAATATCAAATATCAAATTTCATATGTACTACAGAAAAAAGGACTAAATGCTGCCGACCAAGAAGTACTTGGGAAAAGACTAATAACGAGGAGGTCAGCTAAAAAATTCAAGGGTGAGCACCAAACCATACTACAAAATCTTAACGAAGACCAGAAAAGAATCCTATGATGCAATAATGGAAGCAGTTGACAAAAAGCTAGGAAACAAATTATGGAAGGCTAAAGTGGCATAGGAAAAACCAATCTATGGAAAGCAATCATGACAAAGCATGGATTATATGGAAAGATAGTGCTTGAAGGAGCATCATGCGGCACTGCAGCGTTGCTTCTCCAAGGTGGCAGAACAACACACTCAAGGTTCCACGTTTCACTAATCATAACCCAAGATCAACATATGAAATAAAGCAAGTCTCAGATTTGCCTGAACTGTTAAAGAAGACCTCACTTATACTGTTAGATGAAGCTCATGTGGCAAAGAAACATTATATCGGGGCACTAGGTAAACGCCTTAGAGATATATTGCCAGGTTCACAAACGAAAACAGCTACGAAAGGCCATTTGGTGGGATGACTATGGTACTAGGAGGCGACTTCAGACAAATACTATCAGTTATAACCAAGGTGAGGAGAGAGCAGATAGTTAATGCTTAAATCAAAAAATCGTACCTATCGAATCAATTTAAAATATTTGAGGTAACGCAAAACACACGGCTCAAGTGTTTATCAAATGATCCAATACAAAAACAAAATGTAGTTGAATCTGTAGACTGGATACCACAAATAGGCAACGAGAAACAACATCATATGAACTAGAGGATTGATTTAAAATGCTAAAGGGCCCACTGCTACCGAAAAGAAAAAAACTGAAATAAGAAATAGTCCAAAGCACGTACTCATCATAGAATAAAGAGCAATACTATGTCCACAGAATGAGCTAGATACAGGGTGAAGAGGTGACATACCGAAGCCTGGATACATGTGCAACGCACCGACGAATAACATGAACATGGAAAACATGTATCCTACTGAATTTCTGAAAACCTTAAACTTTCCAGGAATCCGAGACCATCAGCTATAACTGATGGTGGGTTTGCTGGTGATGCTCCTACGCAGGCATGCGCCAACCTACAGGTTTATGCAATTGAACTAGAATGACAATAAAAAAACTTGGAAGCAAGAACATTGAGGCGAAAATAATTAAAGGAACACATGTTGGCGAAAAGTTATGCAGACCACGGATCATCATGTCACCCAGCGACTCAAAATGGAAATTCATGCAGAAATGAAGGATATATCCATTCTCAGTCTGCTTTGCAATGATCACAAATAAGAGCCATTGTCTATCCTTGAACAAGGTATGAATATATTTGACCAAGCGAGTATTCCGCCATGAGGTAACTATATCTGGCATTATCAATACTAAAAAACAAAGAAGGATTGAAGCTGCTGATCGATGATAATGAATGTCCAAGTGAAGACAACGGAAAGAATATTGTTTATAAGGAGATATACTAATATAGTGAAGTGCAAGTCATGTAAAATAAGATTGTTGGACTGGAGCTGTGACCAACAACACAGAATAAACATGACAAATTATGGGAAAGAAAATTGCAAATAGGAGTTACAAAAATTCAATTCACCTAGCCTGTTCCTGCTTGGTTATATAGAGTTAGAGACATCCTTGCCATGCTTTATTAAGTACAAATCTACTTCCTGGACATGATTCATTTTAAATAGCTACTCTACATCCTATTTCCATATGAATCACCCGTGGTACCCTGCTTTCATCTCTCTGATGCTACGAACCTATAGAAGCCACAATCATATACTATAATCTCTCTCATGAATAGTACCAAAATCCACATCCCTCTTACGAATAGTACAAAATCCAGATCTCCCTTATATCGATCTCAAAAAAGTGCTATGGCATGGAGGTTTTATCTCTTATTTCACATGTGGGAAAATATTAAGATGTGGGATGGAGAAGGATGATGGTATTTACCTGTGGTTCCTCATGCGCCAAGCTCAACGAGACAAGTGAAGTCAGATGACCTGGCTCTATTTCTACTGTTATGTTTCCATTGACACTAACATTCCTGCTGAATTTAGATCCAATGCTACAATCAATGACCAAATAAAGGATCATCCTATAATCGAAATTGGAGAAAAATAACGAATAGAAATGCGCAAGCAACCATTCAGCACTGTAGCGTGAGATTGGAGCAGCAAGGCTTGTGCCGCCTTGCCTGCCGAATGCGGGACGCAGCTGCCGCCCCAAAATGATTGCGACGCATTGTCGCTTCGCTCGGCTCCTGTGCTGCAGCTGTGTCCTCTGAAGGTCGACCTGCCGGCAGAAGTGGAGGAGAGAAGTGTGGAGGAGAGGAGGGAGGAGAAGTGGAGAGGTGGTGGAGAAGAGAAGGAGAAAAGAGAGGGAGAAGGGGGCCAGCGCCGGCGGGATTCAAATTCGAATCCCGCCCAACAGTTCTGTGGCGCATATGTAGATATGCGCCACAGAATTGTCTTTTTTGAATTTTTTTGATTTTGTAGAAAAAATCTTCTTTTTGAAAGAACTTTTTTTCCTTTTGAAATAATTTTCTCTAGTTTTTTTGATATATTAAACGCATTTTTTCGACGTCGTATGCAAAAGTTATGGCCGTTTTAATTTCTTTTTCTGTTTTTTGCAAAAAAGGTCAAAATTCATATTTCAAAATTTCTATACCTACTAGACACTAAAACCTAACTATATTTCAAAGGATTTTATTTTTTGAAGGTTTTATCATTTTCCTTTCTTGTTTGCAAAACTGAAAAGGCGATCCGGGGGTGGGATCTGTTTTCAACAATTCTGTGGCGCATGGGACCACATGCGCCACAGAAATGACTCTTTCTGTGGCGCATGGGTCTAGATGCGCCACAGAAATCTGTGGCGCATCTAGACCCATGCGCCACAGAAAGAGTCATTTTTGTGGCGCATGAGGCCCCATGCGCCACAGAATTCCAAATTTTCTGTGCCGCATGCAAAACAATGCGCCACAGAAAATATTTCTGTGGCACATGGCTGTTTGTTGCGCCGCTAAAAGTGATTCTATCTATAGCTAGTTTCCTAGTAGTGTTAGCAATGGTATCATGTAGTGCAAGGTAATGGCAGAAGTTTCACAAGGAAACATGTCATCAAGGGGATTAGATAAACCTTTTTCATCATGCACTTGTATGACGGCATCCTTGTGCACTTCAATCTCTTCTTTATCTCCATCTTCAATTGCAACTTCTTTAGCCTCTAGCTCAAGCTGAAATGAGACTGTGTGGCTGAGCTTCATGATTTTCTCAATATTCTTCACCTCCTCTATCAGATCTTTCCCATCCTTAATTTTCTTCATTTCTTTGATTAGGACTGGCCTCAGAGGATCATCTTCAGCACTCCAAGTGTACTCTAGGCACAGCAAACTGAGCTTCTCTGTATCATCGAACTCTCTTGTGGTTGTGGGTTCTTGCACTAGAGGAGGACCATTTAACTCCACCGGTACAGGCCCTGGAGGTTGTTCTTGATTAAGCTCTGGAGTATAAGTTGGAGCTGCATAATATTGATGTTGATTGTAATGGTTCTTCTCTGCACACCTAAATTCCTGCATAGGATAACTAGGAGAAAATGATGAGATAGGTGGGATGTTGTTCCCATATGTCATACTTGGGTTCTCAGGCCATCCAGGAGAAGAATTGTTGTGGTATGAACCATGCGGTGGACCAAAGTTCATACCAAAACAATCTGGAGCGAGAGAATATCCACCACGCTGGCAATCATCGGGTGTATGGCCGTAAATACCACAATGATGACATATGGGCACAACCGGAGAATAGCCACTGGAATAAGGATCATAATAGCTGGGCTCATCCTCCAGAACTATACCTCGCTGCCGCGCATACTCATGCAAAGTTTGAGATAGCTTATTTACCTGTTCTTGAAGATTTTCCATAGTATTGGTGCAACCAGTCACATTTCCATGGCAAGCTGAATAGTACGACATCTCAAAGATAGTGGTGGTTCTACTTCAACCTGCAGAAAAGAAAGAAGAAACAAGGAGAAATACAGAAAATAACTAGAACAAGGGTTAGAGGTTAAAAATATGCACAAAAAGCAAACAAAGACCTAGTCTATAGCCTAACTCAATTGATCGACGCTAGTCCCCGGCAACGGCGCCAAAATGATCAATGCAGAATAGGGGGGGGTTTGTCGTTCTCTCCACAGGGACTAGGCGATCTACAAACGAACTTCGGCTAAAGCTAGATCACAATATAATGGTGGACTTGCAGGAATTTAAATCTAACTACCAAATCAACGTTTTGGTATTTTCAATTTAGGAACTAACACTTCAATAGAGCAACAAATAATCAAAGACACACAAGTATTAGCGCACAACAAATAGACATAAGCATTTTTGAGATAGGGGCAGTAATAAAGGACTAGCACAAACACAAGAAAAGCTAGAAGCTAGATACATATGTACATGCACCAAGGCGTCACACAAGGGCATCACACAGGTGACCAACTTTACTAGCACGTACACATATACACGAACAGAAATTACAGACAACTGTCTACTTTAATATTCAACAGAGAACACTGCCGAACCAAACACAGCTTATTATTCTGAACAAATCACAGTCACAACACAGCAGTAGTTCACAAGATTCAGAAAATTGAAGAGAGTGAGAGATGAATCGATTGGAGTCAACCAGGACGAGCTTCAGGTCGTTGAGGAGCAGCAGGAGGTGTTGAGGAAGAGCAGCACTTGTTGGGGCTAAGGAAGAGTAGCAGCAGTGAAGGTTGGGGAAGAAGGTGCTGCAGACTACCGGAGCAGGTCGTCATCGTCGTCGCTGGTTCGTTGGTGAAGAGGAAGCAGAGAAGAAGACAGGGGCAGATACGGAGGAGCTTCGGGTCGCCGTCTTCGCTGGTTCCTTGATGTCGAGCAGCTGATCGCAGGGCAGGGCTGGAGCAGCTCGTGGTGGTGGCTAGGTGGTGTGCTGGAGTGGTGGTGGCGCGCCACCACGCCTGCCTGGCCGCGGCAGCGGCCGGCAGTGGAGAAGGAGCTCGGGGGATTAGGGAAGAGAAGCCAGGCCTGCCTTCCAATGGAGGCAGCAGCCTCCTTTTCACCCGATCTGATCTGGTCATTTTGCATATGTGTCCCTCCATTTCTCTTATTTCTTCACAAGATCATCCCTCCATTCTTCAGCCTGCCCCTTGGATATTTAGTCTTCTTTGCACTCAGGTCCCTCTGGTTAAGTTGATACGTAGCCGCTTGTCCAAATAATCCAGTGTCGCAACAGTGGAACATGGGGTTCCCCTAGTACTGCCAAAGTGGGTCCACCCCATGTGGGCCCAAGATGAAGATGGACAAGACCAAGACTCAAGTCAAGCTGGCGGGTTCACCGTCAAGACGCACATGGCCAACGACGACTAAGGGCTCCGGTCCTGAGGACCTTCCGGGTCCCTGAATCAAGCGAGAAGGCCAGGACGGACCCGAGAGCCCGAGTTCCCGGCAGGAGGCCAGGCTCCCTCCCGGGTACTTCCTACGTCCTGTGGATAAGTACACTCCACCTCACCACGGAAGACTTGGGAAGCAAGGCGAAGCAGCGCGGGTGGGAAGCACGTCCCGTGGTGGTGTCAGCTCCTGTCCACCCCAAGGCGGACGCTCCCACCTAACCCAGAGGAACGCTAGGCTGAGGAGAGGCCACGTCTCCCCCTAAACTAGATGAGGAGGGTCCTTCACCCCGAAGGTCCCTCATCCCCTCACGTGACCCTGTGGCAACCCCTTAGCCTATAAAAGGAGGACCAAGGCACGGAGGAGGGAGGAGGTAGAACGAGAGCAAGATAGAGCAAGGAGAACACAAGCTAGAACCAGAGCAAGACTAGACTAGGGCTGCGGAGGTAGAGAGGAAGGTGATCTCCTCCGGGTCAGGATCTGTCCTTCTTCTACCTCGGGCCAAAACCCTTCCGGGTACCCTGCCGGGAGGTTCCATTGTAAGCCACACTATGAAGAACTCATCAATCCAGACATGCAGGAGTAGGGCTTTTAGCCTCCGGGCGGCCTGAACCTGGGTAGCTCCTTGTGTCCCTTTGGTTGCATGCTTTGATCGTGGAGAGGAGAGCTTGATCTAGACTCCGCCCAAGAAGACGATTCTCAGCCTCCTTCGCGCCCCGTGCCGAACCTAAAAGGGGGTATCCTATACTCCCGGTGTCCGTGCAACGAGACACGACATCTGGCGCGCCAGGTAGGGGGCGCAAGTGCTGGATTCGCCTACATCAGCCGCGACGGCAAGCTCTTCGTCGACAACGTCGGAGTCTACATCAGGCTCCTCTTCTTCGGAAACAAGCTCGTCGTCAAGTTCTCTTCTGGTTCGCGGTCTACGGCAAGATCGCCAAGATCTGCCTCGAGCACCTCGCCGCGGTCGGATCCGCTCCAGGAACAGCCGTCTCCTCGGGACAAGGCAAGCAGCTGCCTCAGTCACAAGCAAAAGTCATGTCGGGGCTCGGGAGGTCTTTGGAGAGCAAGCGTGCCAGGCATCGCGGAAAGGCTGGGGGCTAGAGGAAGCTCTGGGCGTGGCCCGGGCGCTTCTCTCCTTTCCCCCAGATCAGTGCAAGAGTGATCCCCGTGCGAAGGCATGGATCAACAGCTTGGAAAACCTGCTGGACTACGCTCTCCAATGCCACGCTCCCACGAGTCCTGCCCCGACCATCGACCACGGCGCTGCCGTCCCCGAGCCACTACCTCCGGCGGAGGAACAGCCTGAGGACCCCCATGGCAAGCGGCCCATGGAACTTCCTGAAGAAGGTGCTGGTCAGAGCTCCAACCCCAGGCGTCGTTCGCGGGAGGACATGGAAGGCCAGGCCAGCCAGCACCTCAAGACCTGCTGCACGCCGTACCCTGCAACCGTCTCCGACCTCTATCACCTGGAGCAAGAAGCTGAGGAAACGTTGCGACACTACATCTGGAGGTTCCGGGGCGTCGTCGACCGCATTATCCCGAAGTACCTCTGTGAGGCTTCCGTCATCGCCGCGTTCCACGTCAACGTCCGCAACCTCAAGATGCGTGAAAAGATGAGTATCCATGTTGTGGATACCCTGGAGAGCTTGTGGGACATGGCCAACCGATGCGCCAGGATGGAAGAAGCTGCTAACCTTCCTCCATGCAAGAATCGTTGAAGCAATCCGTGTTGTGTACCCGGAAGAGCCATGTTGCCACAAGATGTACCCTGAAGTGTCCAGTTGTCGTTCAGAGACGTCCATGATGAATAAAAGATAAGTTACCCTCAAACCTGTTTCTGCAGTCCGTGCTATCTACTTCTCGGGTAACAGAACATGTGCGGAACTAGAAAGGCAAGGCTCGACCGTCGTGCGAGCACTCATGGGGTATCGACTCTCCCGGGGGTAAAAAGCGGTGCGCAGACCTGATACACCCCGGGGACGTGCGTGCCAACAGAGTGAGCGGCTTTTTGGGTATCGGTAGGGCTCGCGAGCGCATGCCTGACCTGTCAGGGCCTCGCGGGTAAGCTTACATCCCAGGAAGTTCCTCAAGGACGTGGAGAAAAGTAAAAACATGCTAAAGACAAATAAAAGCAACCCGAGAACTAGAGTAGCATAGCAAGTTCTAGCCTATTACAAGCAAGTTTTAATATGCTGGTACATGAGATCTGACGCAAAGTTTATTCGGGGGCACGAAGTGCCCAAACATGGTGCAGGACAACTAGTGGCGGGAACTTCCTCATGGCGAGTGCAGTCGCGGGAGCTGACACCGCCTGGAGAGAAGCCTCAGAAGGAGACGAGGCCGAGAAGTCCGGCAAGGCCACGCCCGGATTGGCCTCTCTGAAGGACGCCATCACCAAGGCCGCCGTCGCCTTGCTCGTCTCATGCTTGTCGTTCACAAGCCGGGTGACCATCTTGTTCTTGAAAGACCGGAGATCAGCGACTACTTCTCTGATGAATCTCGCGACGAGGGGCAGACTCTGGCGCTTTGGCTCCAACACCGGGGCTGCAGTGGGCAGACTCAGCCGCTTCACTCGCGTCGTCGCCAAGTCGCAGGCGGCTCAACCTCGGCGAAACCTTCCTGGTTAAGGCGGCGAAGCTCGGACAGCTCAGAAGATGCCTGGGAGTTGGCCTGGATCAGCTTCTGATGGCCTTCCTTCAGTGCTGCAAGCTCATTACCTTGCGCCTCCAAGGATTCTTTCAGCTCGGACATCTTCTGGCCGTCATTCTTGGCCTGCTGCTGCAAAGCTCGGACGGACTCCTGCTCCTGATGGAGGGCATTCTTGACATCTTCAATGGTTTGGGCGGCCTCCTGCTCTTTGGACTTCCAGAGTTGGATGTCCTTGTCCTTGGCCTCGAGCTCTTCACGGTGGCGGTCCTCTGCCTCCCTTAGGCGTTTCTCAGTCTGCTGCTCCTGCTGGAGTTTCTGGAGCTCCAAGGCTTTCTCCTTCTCAGCCAGTTCTGCCTCCCGGGAGGCTAGCTGTCGCTCTTTCGCCAAGAGGACCTTGCCTTGGCGCTCACTTTCGGCCTTCCGGTCTGCATCTTTCTTCTCGAGAGCCGGGAGCAAGGTGGTGATCTGGGTTGCCAAGCGGTTCAGCTTGTCCATCCCCTTCTGGATCAGTTCCTCGACACTCTCGATGGTCCCCACAACGGCGGCCTCACGGTCGCACAGTCTTTGCCCAGCTGAGCTATCCCGCGGATGATGGCATCCATCGCGTCGTCACCGCTGATGGTGAACCCTGGAGTAGCTGCCGGGGGACCTCCCGGGGCAGGCACACTTTTCTTGCGGTTGGCGGCCAGGCTCTCCTTGATCTTCATCAGCGCCGCCATCTCCTTGCTGGCGCCAGAATCAGTGGAAAAAGAGGCAAAAGTCGTTAACACCGTCCCAGTCATCAAGGAGCTCTCTATCAAATCGAGGCCTGGACCCGGAACAGGGTTCGCGGTCTGCGTTCCCATTGCCCGCGAACTCGGGGCGCCCTTGGACACCTCTTGACCCTCTGAAGGCGAGAGGGAAGGTGGTTTCTCCTGGCTGGTCCCCCATGAAGGCCGCCGGGAGAAAAGACGTTGGCCACTGAGGCATCTGGGAACAAAAGGATGTCAGGAAAAGCATTGGTGCGTCAAGAAAACGAAGTTACCCGCGAGCTCTGGGTTACCTGCTTGCTCGGGCGTCAGGGCGTCGAGCGCTTTCCCCGGGTGAGCTAGGGAGGTCGCCGTCACGCTCCCCACTCCGCTCCCCGACGGCCTTCAAGTTCTGCTATGGGAGGGGAAGCATCCCTCCTCCACCGGCTCCAAGGCTAGTGGCGGTGTCGTCCTCCGCCGTATCACGCCGTCTCTTGCCAGTACCCAAGGAAGGAGAACCCCTGCACCAACACTCGGTCATTTTCCTTGGGGAAGGCAAGGAGTGCAAAGTGCAAGAAAGAAGTGAAGAAGAGGCTTACTCTCGGGTGCGCTTGGTACCCATTGACGGGGGAACATCTGCCGACGCAGCAGAAGATGCCTGGGGGCTCGCTGGCGTCTCTCCCAAGGCAGCAGGTGGCTCCACCACGGGTGACAGGCGGCCGGCAGAAGCTCTCCGGCGGGGGGCTCGGACGAAGCCAGCGGCGCTCGCTTCTTCGTCCACATGGTCTTCATCGTTCCCCATCACCACGACTGGCGGGGAACGGCTGCGGACACTCGGGTCTGGGGCAGCATCGACCCCGAGGGCAGACTGCGGGGGCGGAGCAGCCCCCTCCTCGTCGTCATCTTCATCATCGTCATCGCTGGCAACAGGGTCGTCGCCAGCTTCTTCGTCTCTGTCGGAGGCGTCGGTCTCGCGCCCGTCGCCTCCGTCGTCATCGTCGTCATCAGAGCCGGAGAATTCCTCTTCGGATTCCTCCTCGCTCTCCTCGTTGGACTCCCAGCATTCTCCTTCTTCAGGGCTGGAAGGTGCCCTGACCTTGCGGGTCTTCACCACAGGAGGTCTGGGCCCGTGATCAGCCCGGCCTACGATACCAAAGGCGTTGCAGACCGGCATCTGCGCCAGGATCTTGTCCTTCTCCGGGTCGTCGCACAGGGGCAGAAACCCCTTGGGCAGCTGGTACTTGACCCCTGGAGTGAAGGTCCCTCTCACGTTATCCCGGACAAGGTTTTCCTCCATGTCGGGACACCTCAGGCGAGAAGGATCCCCGGGGCCCTGGAAGTTCCAGGCCGGGTGCGGGCGTTTCTGCAGCGGCGCGAGGCGATTGCGGAGGAAATGAGCGACGATGGCGGCTCCGGAAACTTCTTTCTCGCGAAGAAGTTTGAAGCGCGCCACGACCGCCGAGAACTGTTCATCCTGCAAGCTGACACTTCTCCAAGTGTCCAGATCCACGGACGCTCCGTCGGCTCCTCCAGCTGAGCATCAGCTTCTGGCACCCCGACCAAGAACCAGTGATCCCTCCACTCTTCCCATCTGGATTTGGTTTCCATGAGGGGGAAGGCCCACTTGATGTTCGGACGGAAGCAGAACGTGACGCTGCCTCCCATCCAGCCTTGGCCCCCAATGCGAGGGTAGAAGAAGTGGCGGAACAGCGCCACGGATGGCATCACCCCGACGAACGCCTCGCAGGTGTAGGCGAAGACCGCCAAGTCGAGGATGGCGCCGGGCGTCAGATGCAAGAGCTTCAGCTGATACGCGCGCAAGATCTCCATGAAGAAATCCGAGAAAGGGGGGACGAGCCCCATCATCATGAAGCTGTCGAAGATGGGGATCTGCTTGGGTGTCCTGGTCGCCGACGGCGGAAAGACCTCCGACGCTTTCCTTGCTGGGACACCATCGGCGCCAGCAGACTCCATCACCCCGAAGTGCCCCGCTTCCGCATCATCTCCGCGTCACCGGCGAAGCAGCTGGGAAACAAGGCCTTCTGTTTCTTGATCTCGGCCCGCTCGGCGTTGCGCGCCGATCTCCGCCGCGATCTCTTGGTTTTTGGGGACAGCGGCTTCTCGGTGGGCGAGGCCTCCGCGCTCCTCTTCCTCCGGCCGAGAACTTTCACTCGGCCATTGGAGCAGAAGGGAAATTGGTGCAATGGCGACAAGGGGAGGCGGCGGAGCAGAGTCTGGAAGACGAAGGTGGAGGCGGCGATTTGGGGATTTCGGCGAATCTGGAGAGGTAACGGCTACAGTGGAAGCCAGTCGTGGCTTATAAGGCATCCCACACGTCACGTCGCGGCCCCATTACTCCGACGGACGTGGGGATCGAGGGGGCGTGCCGATTTCTGCGCGTTTCGCCCGTTGGATTCCAGGATAAGCAAGGGGTCCGTATGAATCGCAACGTTCGCCAACAGGACCCGGGGGCTCGTCTCTACCTCGCCTCGGCGGGTCCCCAACGGAGCTGAGAAGACCAGGTACCCGGGACCCACTTTGACCTATCTTTAGGCCATGGCCCCGGCAGCTGGAGCAAGAGCCGCCGGGACCATGCCCGGGGGCTACTGTCGCAACAGTGGAACATGGGGTTCCCCTAGTACTGCCAAAGTGGGTCCACCCCATGTGGGCCCAAGATGAAGATGGACAAGACCAAGACTCAAGTCAAGCTGGCGGGTTCACCGTCAAGACGCACATGGCCAACGACGACTAAGGGCTCCGGTCCTGGGGACCTTCCGGGTCCCCGAATCAAGCAAGAAGGCCAGGAAGGACCCGAGAGCCCGAGTTCCCGGCAGGAGGCCAGGCTCCCTCCCGGGTACTTCCTACGTCCTGTGGATAAGCACTCCACCTCACCACGGAAGACTTGGGAAGCAAGGCGAAGGCAGCGCGGGCGGGAAGCACGTCCCGTGGTGGTGTCAGCTCCTGTCCACCCCAAGGCGGACGCTCCCACCTAACCCAGAGGAGACGCTAGGCTGAGGAGAGGCCACGTCTCCCCCTAAACTAGATGAGGAGGGTCCTTCACCCCGAAGGTCCCTCATCCTCCTCACGTGACCCTGTGGCAACCCCTTAGCCTATAAAAGGAGGACCAAGGCACGGGGAGGGAGGACAAGGTAGAACGAGAGCAAGATAGAGCAAGGAGAACACAAGCTAGAACCAGAGCAAGACTAGACTAGGGCTGCGGAGGTAGAGAGGAAGGTGATCTCCTCCGGGTCAGGATCTGTCCTTCTTCTACCTCGGGCCAAAACCCTTCCGGGTACCCTGCCCGGGAGGTTCCATTGTAAGCCAACTATGAAGAACTCATCAATCCAGACATGCAGGAGTAGGGCTTTTAGCCTCCGGGCGGCCTGAACCTGGGTAGCTCCTTGTGTCCCTTTGGTTGCATGCTTTGATCGTGGAGAGGAGAGCTTGATCAAGACTCCGCCCAAGAGGACGATTCTCAGCCTCCTTCGCGCCCCGTGCCGAACCTAAAAGGGGGTATCCTATACTCCCGGTGTCCGTGCAACGAGACACGACATCCAGATTAGAAGAATTTGTGCCTTGTCGCACTAATCTGCAAGGAATGGAAGCAAGAATGTAAATATGTTCATTTACGCATTATTCTTCTATCTAACAACGATTTGTAGTCCATTTGACCAAGAAACAATATAGGAACTTCAGAAAATGGCAGATAAAAATGGTATAAATATGATGCATATCAACTAACTTGGTAGCTCGAGGTGATTCTCAGCTGGTTGTCAGGCAAGTGGAAAAAGTTTATGAATGCCCAACCATGGCGCCATATGTGGAGGAGGTTGCGAAACTGAAGCGGAGGTTCAGAAACTTGAGGCTGGAACACATCCCCGTGATCAAAACTCTGTTGCAGATGCACTGTCCCGGATAGCTTCTCAGCGTGGTATAGTAGCACCAGGGGTGTTCATTGAGGTACTACACAAACCTTCTATCCCCGCTGATAAGTTAAAAATGATGGTTGCATCAGGATCGAGGGCTGCCATAGTAGCACCTGTTGAACCCGGCCAGCTTGATGGTGCTGACCTGGTCCCCGGGAAGGATGTTCCACCTGAGCCTGATTACATAGAGGTCCTTCCCGTGGAGAAAGCAACACCACCATGGGCTGTCGAATTGGTCAACCACCTCCAGAATAGAATTTTGCCCGAAGACGACATCAATGCAGAGCGGGTAGCTCGTCAAGCTAAAATGTATACTATCATTGATGGCGAGATATACCGAAAAAGGGAAAATGGCGTCAGGCTTCGTTGCATTTCCTAGGAAGAAGGCTTGTAGATCTTGTCCGAGATTCATGAGGGTACCTGCTCCAACCATATAGCATCCAGAGCATTGGTGGGGAAGGTTTACCGTATGTGTTTTTTCTGGCCTACTACTCTGACTGATGCGGAAAAGCTGGTCAAAACCTGCACAGCTTGTCAGTTCCATGCCAAAAGTATTCATCAGCCAGCCCAAGCCTTGTAAACCATCCCAATTTCTTGGCCATTTGCAGTCTGGGGGCTGGACATTGTGGGCAAACTGCCGCGAGCCGCTGGGGGATATGAATACCTGTTTGTGGCCATTGACAAGTTCACCAAATGGGCTGAGCTTGAGCCAGTCAGGAATATAACTGCTCATGCAGCTATCAAGTTCATAAAAGGAACTGTGTGCCGTTTCGGAGTGCCTAATCGCATCATCACTGATAATGGCTCACAATTCACAAGTGGAGCCTTCTTGGCATACTGTGAAGAAATTAGAACAAAGGTTTGCTTTGCTTCCGTGGCACATCCGAGAAGTAATGGACAGGTGGAAAGAATGAATGCCGAGGTGCTAAAGGGACTCAAGACAAAAACTTTTGACAGATTCAAAACCTCAGGCAAGAAATGGATAGATCAACTGCAAGGAGTTCTTTGGTCACTAAGGACTACCCCAAGCCGAGCAACCAATGAGACTCCATTCTCGCTCGTGTATGGGGCTGAAGTAGTACTCCCTTCTGAACTTAAGCACGGCTCACCACGAGTCTTAGCTTATGAAGAGAGTGATCAGCTGGAGTAGAGAATTGATGACTTGAATCTTCTGGAAGAGGCACGGTGCAAGGCTGCAGTGCGATCCGCTCGCTATCAGCAAACCTTGCGCCTCTATCGCAGTCGCAATGTGCGTCCTCGAGTACTCGATGCTGGCTATTTGGTCTTACGCAAGGTGCATGTAATGGATGGGAGAAACAAAATGTCACCCAAGTGGGAAGGACCTTACAGGGTCGCTCAGGTTTCTAGGCCTGGAGCAGTGCGATTGGAGACTGAGGATGGTACGTTAATTTCCAACTCCTGGAACATCGCTCTGTTGAAAAAATTTATCCCTGAGAAAAGTCTGTATCCGGGACCTTACCCGTGAACGGCACTGATGAGTGTGGGTCTGGGATCCATTCCGCCACCATGATGAGTGTGGGCCTTGGATCCGTTCCGCCACGGCTTTCTCTATTTAAAGTCAGTTATGTAATCGGGTCATCATCTTCTATCGAGTAACTTAAGTTAAGTTAATTCTGGACTCAGTTTTCTTCCTGGTTAAGAGTTTTCGGGAAAAATCTATATATATGCATGCTTTTTTAGTTCCTGGTTCTTGAGGTTGTCCATCCATAACAACCCCCGACCCGGGGGCTATCGGGTGATTGTTTTGGTCCGCCCTGACATCACCAAATCCTGCTTATGCTACCATTTGACGATCGGGCGACGGCCCGGTCAAGTAGTGTTATGCGGTGTTGGTCCGCCCAACACCGGTAGAGCGCATGTGGACTACTGGTCCGTCCAGGCCACAGAGAGAACGGATGATTTCGCCGAACAACACTGATTGATGCCTCGCTACTGCGACAGCTGGTCTAACCTGGTCGCGTAGTGCTACGCGGTTACTGGTCCGCCCAGCCCGGTAGAACACCTGTGGATAGCTGGTCAGTCCGGAATCACGCAGAGTGGCATCGATAGTGCCGTATTTATTTGGGCTCGAGGATTGTTATAGATGTTCAGGTCTCAAGAACCCAGGAGAAAAACCAAATTTAATTAACTGAAATGGCTTGTTTTGGTGCAAAGAACAGTCTCACTTGATTGGATTGGTTTTCAGGTGTTGATAGAAGAGACAGATGCGGCTTATTCACCTTCTGACATGTTTATCTTCATGGGAAGTTTGTTTATCTTCACGGGAAATCTTCTCCAAGCATGAAAAAAGTTAAGTGTTTCATGACCATCTGTTTCATTTGGTCACTTTTACGTTCCCGAGGAAGACAGATTTTCCTAAGCATACAATCGGATCGAGAGAAAAACGGCCTAAGGTGAGAACGCTCACGGGATGGTGCGCCCAGATGTTGATCTGGCCTCATCCTGTCTGGGAGTCCATGCTCACCTTAAGCGTTTAAGTCGCCAGCAAACGGTGAATATCCCTAGGCTGTTTGACCGAATGCCCCGCAGCTATTCACCCGTGCGCTAGCTTCTCTTCTGGAATCGTTCGAGGGGACGGTGTTCCCGGGACACATGCGTGCAGATCTGCTCTAACGCGTCTTGGTTGGAACACTCGAGCGGCCGGAAACATAGATTTTCTGAGATCGCTGTGACGCCCTGTGAGGAGCGTTTAGATCCGCTCTGACGACCACAGCCTGGCCCACATGCACTCAGTCATCCCCCATGAAACCGAATCTTGAGAGTATGTTAAGGATCAGAAATCCTAATCGGGGACTAAAAGCGCTTTCATTTGTGAACTTTTGTAAAATCTAGATATGCAGAATAGATACTGACAAGATTTCCATGATATTTTCCTGCTCAACGAGCTTACAAGGTGAAAACAGGTACAAGGAGGTGGAGATTCTAGACTACGCCTGGGGGCTTCGCCCACCGATCTTCTTCCGGGTCTTCAGCTTCAACACCTCGGAGGAAGGCCGGATCCCCCAGATCAAGCATCGCTTCCTCTCATCTTCTGGTGCTTCCTGAGGGGAGACTAGAGACGAGAGGGAGGGAATCGACCGAGGGATCCAAGATCGCCAAGAATCGTCTTTAGTGCAAGGTTGGGGATCGCCCTGCTTGAGCCGTCTCGACCCAAGCGAAATGATCCTCCAACTCCCGCACAAGATCTGCAGTCACCGCGTGCTCAGCCTGCATCAAGCAAGAAGTCACATCAAGAATGGGATCTGGATTGGATATCTTTCCTTTGAAGTCAAAGCAAGGTCACATACCTGAAGGGCCTCCATGAGGTCACCTATGAGAGTTGCTATTCGAGCATCTCCTGCAGTTTCCCTGCGGAGGTGGCGCATGGCTCTCACGGCCCTCCGCGAGTTCAGCAATGGAGGAAGATCGAGCCTTGATCGACCTGCATCTAGGCCTGATCTGACAGGGAAGCTGAGTTCTTGTGCCGAGATGCGCCGGCGAAGAGCTCCTCTGTTATCCCCTCCCCTGCTCCACCAAGGCTTGGGAGAGGATAGCTATTCCCGTTACCAGACATCGCTTTGGATTTGGATGAAGCGAGAAAATGGAGAATGAATGTGGCTCTGCCTCTCTATCACTATTTATAGGTGAAAAAGAGACATCCCACCAGTCGCACTCTCCTTATGGAACGGAGTCCGTGAGGGCGCGTTTCCCCAAGAGTCGCGCCTTAACTCGATACGTGCTGTCAAATCGCACTAGTGGCGCGGCAGACGCGGGTCATGATGGCGGTATCTGACTGGACTGGCAGGGAAGCATGATGTGACTGAACGAAGCTAGCTTATCCTCGCAACGGTATCGAGACAAACAGACATGAATTGTGACAAGAGTGGCAACACGAAGAAATTGCAGAAAAGGAAATTTCATTAATCCTTCGCGGGAACTCAACCGAAGGAGTTCCCGGATACAAAAGGGGCAAGCATAGAGCAAATAGAAACTGAAGACTAATCTATCCTAAGCAGACTAGTTCTCCAGCTTCACAGGGCCCTGCTCAAGGGATCCTCCTTCATCGTCGTGCACGACGGGAGGCGCCTCACAGTAGCTGGTGTCAAAGATCGTGATGAAGAGTCCATCCGACCCGTCGAAGTCAAAGTGCAAGATGAATCCTTGCAGAATCTTGTACATCTGGTTGAAGATCACCCATCCAGGACCCAAGAACAGCTCCCCGTACTCCGTCACTGTACTGACAGGCGAAGCTGCCGTTCGGACTCCCTCTCACCGACAGGTGGAAGAACTCCGGGATCCGAGTCCCCAGCCTAATCCTCACCATTTCCGGGAGGCGGAGGCGGCTGCGGAGAGGGAACATAATGGAGATGAAGAGGAAGGGCCCGCACTCGTCAGGGCCCAGCAAGGGAGCGGCCAGACCCGAATCATGGTTGCGCTTCCCATGGCGGGAGGCTCGTCCAGATGATGGTTCCCCGCGCTCTTGCACTGGAGAAGGAGGCGGAGTCCCCTTCTTGCGATTCTTGCTTCCTGGAGTCCTGCCCATGGCTATTGCGTAAGATTGAGGCAGAAGCTTGCAGAGGTTGAAGATAAACAACGCACGAGCTGTCTATTTATGGGGATTTTCCGAGACCCACGGCGCCTCGGGAACTTCTCCCACTTTCTCCACTAAGTGGGAACGCCCGCGAAGATCGAGGAGTCATGACCGGTCAATCGAAGCTGACGCACGCATGATGACGGCAGCCAGGCTGTAAACTCCGTGGACGGGACGTGACAAGATCGAACGAGGCCACCACGCTATTTTTATGGGCCCAGCCCTGTCAACCAAGCCCATGTTGACAGGACCACGCCCGGGGGCACCTGTCGCACCCCGGGAACATGGGGTTCCCGTGAAGATATCAACACCAACGATTGCGGGACATGAAGACGAAGCTTCCTTTGGTACCCCGGGTACAAGGGCTTCGCAGGACTAAGGCAAAGGGGACATAGCATGTGTGCGGTTGGAGATTAAATTTGCCAGAGCTTGTCCTTATCTAGGGGAGGGTAGGTAGTACGACTGGCAGGTCGATGTGGTATCCCCTTGGTGTATAAAAGGAGGACCAAGACCCTGCTTGTTGACGTGGAAACGCACGTTTGTTGGAAGACCCCAAGAGGAAGGTATGATGTGGTAAGCAGCAAATTTTCCCTTGATTACAAAACCAAGGTTATCAGATCTAGTAGGAATTGGAAGAGCTTCAACACGGTGTCAACAACAGCGCCGTTGAGATGCCGTTAAAGTGGACCTGCACACAACATAATCAAACTACTTTGCCCCAACGAAACATGAAGGTTGTCAATCTCCCCGGCTTGCTGAATACAAAGGATTAAACATATAGTGTGGAATATGATGAACACAAAGGTAACAGCAGGAAGTAACATAGAGCGTGGTGAAAACGGTGTTTGTATCAGTGTGGAATAAAGGACCGGGGTCCACAGTTCACTAGAGGTGTCTCTCCATAAGACAAATAAATATACATGTTGGGTGAACAAATTACAGCTGGGCAATTGACAAAGTGCAAACGCAAGACAATGCAATATATGACAAGAACATGTTCATTGTTAGATCTATTGGGCATTACAACAATATACATAGACCGCATACTAGCTGCATCTATGAATCATAATCCACTCACAAGATAGCTTCTGGGTCTCCCATGAGTATTAAGTTGCAAGCAACAGATTATAGCATTAAGCAAAGTGTGTAATGTAAACAAACGCATTAGACTTAACAGCAGTACCCTTAAGATAAGCATCGGTAATTTTATCCCTAGTGGCAATAACACATCTACAGCCTTAGTTGTTTCTATCTATCAAGCCCAGGCTTCTAGAGGCATGATCCCACTATCTAGCATAAATACCCTCTCTTGCAGTCATTAGCATCTACTTGGCCAAAGCATCTACTAACAACGGAGAGCAAGCAGGAACATAGATAAAAACATAATATAAATAGATGAACAAACTTGATCATAACTTCACAATTCATTGGATCTCAGCAAACACAACATGTAGCATTACATACAGATGATCTTGATCACGTTGGACAGCTCACAAGATCTAAACATGATAGCACAAAGTGGAGAGACTACCAACTAGCTACTGATATGGACCCGTTGTCCTGTGGAGAACTAATCACGCATCACTCCGGAGGCAGGCATGGCGATGTAGAGCCCTCCGGTGATGATTTCCCCTCTGGCAAGGTGCCGGGAAGAGCTGCGGAAACCCTCCCGAACTAGGGTTGAAGATGACGGCGGCGGCGGAACTTTTCGTGGATTTTTGATCGGGTCTCTAGGGTTTCCCGAATAGATGCAATTTATAGGCGAAAGGGCAGCGTCGGAGGGCACCCGAGGAGGGGCGGCGGCCTAGGGGCGCGGGCCCACCCTTGGCCGCACCGTGGGCCTGCCTGCCTCCCTCGGCTGGCCTCCGGACTTCTCCTTCTGGCTGCTGCTTCGTCTCGGTCCAGAAATAAATCAGTTAAATTGGCGTCCGATTCCAAGAATATTTCCAGAATAGAATTTCTGAAACAAAAAGACAGCAGAAAACATGAACTGGCACTATGGCATCTTGTTAATAGGTTAGTCCCAGAAAATGCTTAACAGGCATGGAACATCAAAAATTATAGATAAACATGTGGTAATCAATATATAACAGGTAGACGATAACAAAAGATAATTTTTGAGGTGACATGCTACCAACATAATCTTGATCATGTAGTAATGTAAAGCATGTGAGCTGAGATCAAATCATTCAAAGCAAAAGTCTACATTTGATATTAAACCAACAGATGATAAAGCAAGACAATTAAGCAAGTAAAAACCTTTCATGGAAGATGCTATAAAGACATGAGACCGTACAAAGTTCATTATAGATGTTTTAAGCATTCAGTATAGAATTTCAATCCTTTTACTCAAGCATCAAGCAATCTTCCACAAACATAGAAAGGATGCAGTCAAGCAAAAGTATCACAAACGTAATGAATCAACTGTTTAGAAGTTTTACTCAACCGGTGAGCGTAAGCATTTGGTATTGGCACCAGGATGTTTTGGCAAATAGTATAATAATGGGGGTTTGGAAGGCAAAAGGAAGATAGTCTCACAAAGCTGTAAATGATCATTAGACAAGAGGAAGTCTTATAATCGAAGCTATGTAAGTAGTAGTGATTGCCATGCAACGGATGCACATAGAGCTATAAGTGTATGAAAGCTCTCCAATAGAACTAGTGGGGGTGCATCCAACTTGGTTGCTCACGAAGATCTAGAGCACTTTTGGGGAGGCTCATCATTGGAATATACAACCCAAGTTCTTATAGCGTAAATTCCCCACATAGTTATACTAGTAAAACATGAAAAATCTCTCACATGGAGTATAGGTGCTAATCATGAGCACAAATGATGACTATGAAATAGGTGCTAAACATGAGCACAAGTGTGGATAAAAGATAGTAATGTTGCCCCCTCTATCTCTTTTTTTTTCTTTTTTTTCTTTTTCTATTTCACTTTTCGATGGCCTCCATGGCTCTTTTCATTTTTCTCTCCCTCACTGTAGGGGCAACATTCTAATATGATGACACACTTTTTGGTACAAATAACTCATAATGAACAAAACATGATGTATGAAACTGAGTGCCTCTGCCAGTGTAGCAGGATGTGCAATGATCTAGCGTAACATGGGTAAACCACACATCAGCCGTACAGAATCATGCAAAGCAATATATAACAATGATGAATGACAACAAGTCATGTAATGTAAGATGGAAGTTGCATGGCAATATATTTCGGAACAGCTATGAAAATGCTGTGATAGGTAGTTATGGTGGCTGTTTTGAGGAAGATGTTTGGCTTATGTGTAGGAGAACAAGAGAAGTTCTCCCACGGGGTTAGATGTACTGGCGAAGTATGCACAACTCTCAATGTGAGCAGAAGGCAATGCACAACACCGAAAATGCTAGCAAAATATGGATGGTGAGAGTGCCAAAAACCGTAGCTCAACATTAGTCAAAAAGAACTCACAAGTTTATTGCAAACAACTAGCAGGTTCAACATTAAGAGCATGATTAAATTCACTCCAAGAGGGCCGTTCACGGTGGCACAAGTACCCCGTTAGATCCCCCGACCTTAGCACGCAACTATGTTGTTTCCAACTACCTTCAAACATGAGAAGCTATCAAGTCCAACTACACCTTCAGCAATTTTTAGAGTTTGTAGTACGGTACAAACTTCAATAACACAACCACTAATCAGATTTTAGCTTTATTAACCAGCAAGCATTTAACATCTAACTTCTTAATATATCAAAACATTTGCAAGGAATCAAGTTATCAAAGGTCAATGATCTACAAGACTATGCAAATTTTCCATTATACAACTACCACACACTTTAGCATTTTCTGTTCCAACCAGACGCCAATTATACAACTCTACAAACAAATATAAGTGAAGCAAGAGAGTATTTTCTATAAAATAACTAATAGCTCTAATAAGAGATACATGAAAAATAGGAGCTAATAGTATAGCAGTGCTAAACAAGAATACTCAACAAGTATAAGTGAAGAATAGGAGTATTCTAATGAAAAAGCGGAGCGTGTCTCTCTCCCAAACAAGAGTGCTAGGATCCAACTAAGTTATGATCAGAAAATAAAAACAAAACAAAAACAAAACAAAAAATAAAACACACCGACGCTCCAAGAACAACACACAATATGTGAAGCAATAAAAATATAGTCTCACTAGAGATGACCTGATAATTTGTTGATGAAGAAGGCGATGCCTTGGGCATCCCCAATCTTAGATGCTTGACTCTTCTTGATATATGCTGGGGAGATCCAAGGGAGCCTCCCCAAGCTTAAGCTTTTCTCTCTTCTTGATCTTCTTATATCATCTTCCTCTCCTAATACTTGAAAACTCCCTTCACACAAAGACAACTAGCAATCTTCATTAGAGGGGTTAGTGCATCAAAATATAAGCTCACTTGGTTCCGTAAAACACAATGCATGACTTAAGTTTAAAATTAGCTACTGTTACTAAGAAAGATCTTGATCTCCCTCCGAAGAACATGAATCTATACTTGCAAAAGAGGCAATGCAAAACAAAAACATAATCTATCAAAACCAGAACAGTCCGTAAAGACGAATTTGTTCGAGGCACTTCCGATGCTCAAATCAGAAACCGGTTAACTAACGAAAGATAGGTAATAAGTTCAGGCTTCTGCTCACAAATTTACAGATCAAAATAGTAATCCGTGATTTTTCACGAATGTTTACCGTGAGGTACAAAAATCGGTTTCTGGACAGCAAATAAAACTTTAGCACCTTCTTGCATTAGAGGCTTTTCTTGGCACAACAAAAACAAAAATAAAAGATACAAATGAGTTGTTACAGAGGTAAGCAAACTCCTTGACTCAAGAAAACAAAAAATAACAGAAAATAAAATTGGGTTGTCTCCCAAAAGCGCTTTTCTTTAACGCCTTTCAGCCAGGCATAGTAGCAAAAAGATCAAGTATTATCAATATTGGAAACATCCAAATCATCAAAGCCTTCTTCCAAAGTGCAACTTGCCATAAGAGGATTTTTCATGTTATGGAATTCTTGGGAAGAAAATTTAAATAATCCTTTGTTACCAATGCATGACTCACTAGCAAGTTCACGAAATACTTTCTTAGATTCAAACACATCAAGAGGTGTAGATTTTGGTTTAGATACTTTTGGCACATACATAAATCTTTGCTCTTTTCCTATTGGAACCTCTTGCCTTTTAGTTTTAATGGAGGAAAAAGTAGCACTCAAAGTATCAATAGCTTCCTCTAATTCATCAATCCTAAATGTTTGATTATCCTTGATAGTACTAGTTTCTAAAACAGTAATTCTTTCATTCATATCTTCCAAAGATTCATCAAATTTACTAGTACTATCGAGCAACTTCTCTACTCCATTAATCTTATCTATGTTTGGTAAAATTTTCCCTATAGAATCCAATTTTTTCTTAACATCATCAAGGGTAATCTCAATTTTAGTGTCATTAATAGGTGGAGTTCCAACCAAACTTTCAATAATGTTACTAGCTTCCACCGCAGGAGTACCTAGAAAGTTACCTCCTGTTAAAGTGTCCAAAACATACATATACCAACTAATGATGCCAACATAAAAATTCTAAGAAGGATTATAGTAGAGTATTTTCTAGTACATCTATGATGAGCATCACTAATTCTATACCAAGCATCTTTTAAACTTTCTCCACCTTTTGTTTAAAAGAACAAACTTCAACCTCAGGTGACATAGCATAAGGAGTAGAACTAGACATACTTATCAAAACAGGAAAAAAAACTAGAACTAAATTTTTTTGTGTGTTTCGAATTTAAAAGCAAACAAGAATAAAAATAAAAATAAACTAAGCAAGACAAAAACAAAGTAAAGAGAATGGTGGTGTGTAACTCTCCTTGCTGTAGCTTCCAATTCCCCGGCAACGGCGCCAGAAAAAGTGTTGCTTGTTGACGTGGAAACGCACGTTTGTTGGAAGACCCCAAGAGGAAGGTATGATGTGGTAAACAACAAGTTTTCCCTTGATTATAAAACCAAGGTTGTCAGATCCAATAGGAATTAGAAGAGCTTCAACACGGTGTCAACAACAGCGCCGTTGAGATGTCGTTGACGTGGACCTGCACACAACACAATCAAACTACTTTGCCCCAACGAAACAGGAAGGTTGTCAATCTCCCCGGCTTGCTGAATACAAAGGATTAAACATATAGTGTGGAATATGATGAACACAAAGGTAACAGCAGGAAGTAACGTAGAGCGTGGAGAAAACGGTGTTTGTATCAGTGTGGAATAAAGGACCGGGATTCACAGTTCACTAGTGGTGTCTCTCCATAAGACAAATAAACATACATGTTGGGTGAACAAATTACAGCTGGGCAATTGACAAAGTGCAAACGCATGACAATGCGATATATGACAAGAACATGTTCATTGTTAGATCTATTGGGCATTACAACAATATACATAGACCGCCTACTAGCTGCATCTATGACTCATAATCCACTCACAAGATAGTTTCCGGGTCTCCCATGAGTATTAAGTTGCAAGCAACAGATTATAACATTAAGCAAAGTGTGTAATATAAACAAACACATTAGAGTTAACAGCAGTACCCTTAAGCTAAGCATCGGTTATTTTATCCCTAGTGGCAACAGCACATCTACAGCCTTAGTTGTTTCTGTCTATCAAGCCCAGGCTTCTAGAGGCATGAACCCACTATCTAGCATAAATACCCTCTCTTGCAGTCATTAGGATCTACTTGGCCAAAGCATCTACTAACAACGGAGAGCATGCAGGAACATAGATAAAAACAGAATATAAATAGATGAACAAACTTGATCATAACTTCACAATTCATCGGATCCCAGCAAACACAACATGTAGCATTACATAAAGATGATCTTGATCATGTTAGGCAGCTCACAAGATCTAAACATGATAGCACAAAGTGGAGAGACTACCAACTAGCTACTGCTATGGACCCGTAGTCCCGTGGAGAACTACTCACACATCACTCTGGAGGCAGGCATGGCGATGTAGAGCCCTCCGGTGATGATTTCCCCTCCGGCAAGGTGCCGGGAAGAACTGCAGAAACCCTCCCCAACTAGGGTTGAAGACGACGGCGGTGTCGGAACTTTTCGTGGATTTTTGCTCGGGTCTCTAGGGTTTCCCGAATAGATGCAATTTATAGGCGAAAGGGCGGCATCAGAGGGCACCCGAGGAGGGGCGGCGGCCTAGGGGTGCGGGCCCACCCTTGGCCGTGCCGTGGGCCCGCCTGCCTCCCTCGGTTGGCCTTCGGACTTCTCCTTTTGGCTGCTACTTCGTCTCGGTCCAGAAATAAATCAGTTAAATTAGTGTCCGATTCCGAGAATATTTCCAGAATAGAATTTCTGAAACAAAAAGACAGCAGAAAACAGGAACTGGCACTGTGGCATCTTGTTAATAGGTTAGTCCTAGAAAATGCATAAAAATGATATAAAGTGTAAGATAAACATGTGGTAATCAATATATAACAGGCATGGAACATCAAAAATTATAGATATGTTTTGGACGTATCAGACCCCGAGAGAGGGGGATCTCGCTTTCCAGTTCACCAGGAAGCAAAGATCAGATCTCGGTCTTGCCTTTGGACCAGAGATCAGGCATTGCCCGGGAACTCAACCCTGTAGCCCGGATACGCAGACCACCACCATATATCCATACAAGCACGAGTAGGGTGTTACACTTCCGAGCGGCCTGAACCTGGGTAAACTGCTTGTGTGCTTTACTTTCCGCATCTCCTACTCACTCGCCAAGATCTACTTCGCGCCCCTCACCAAATCTGTAAAAGGGGGTCTCTCGACTCCCGGTGTTCGTGACTTCGCACACGGCACGAATCATTAGCTCACACGTATATTCTGCTTGTTTCTTGTAGTTCTCTGGACCTCCCCACGTAATGATTTCTGTCCGACGAAAGCTTAAAATATTACTTGTGATTTCCCCCTCGCCGGCGACGCTGCTGGTCCGCTCCGTCTCCTGTGGCCTTAGGCCTTGCAGGCGTGGCGGATTGCGTCCTCTCGCCGGCGGGAGGGTTCTCGTCCTTTGTTTAGGTTTTTCCAGCGTCCTTTTCGAGATGGTGAGGCGATGGCTATATCTTGAAGTCAGAATAAGATCCTTCCCGTCCTATCCTCGCTCTGGTGGCACGTCTAGCGCCAGCGGAGGGCGCGTGGAGGCGTGTCCGATGATCACGTGTGATCCAGTCCGTTTTCGTGTTCGTCCCTGTGGTTGCAGGTCTGGCTCTTTCGATCTACGGTTGTCATCATTGGCGATGGTTACAGCTCTGGTGCACTGGCCTCTCGGGGCCTTAGCATGACGACTTCCCGTTTGTGTACTACAACAAGCTCTACTACGACAAGCTTTACCCGACTCCGGTGAGGGAGGGGTGAGGACGGCGGCGCGCTTTCGGCTCGAGTCTGTGTTTGTAGTCTTCGCTAGGTGGTCTAAAAATCTATTTGTAATTTTTATTACTTTTGGGATTATTTTTACAGTTATTGATGATAAATAAATTGGTTGGCCTTTTCAAAAAAAAGTGCACACGCGGCTCATCGGTTTGTGCCTCACAAGTCACAACCCACAGCCACGTTGTGATGAAAGCGGAGATAGTTCACTAATCATGCATTTCCCTTGTTGAGCATCTCCAACGGGCATTGTATATTTTGCTTGGATTGCTAAAAAATAAAAATATAGCAATTGGGCACAAAAACATTGTTCCGGCAGCTTTCATATAAGTGGTCCCACAAAAAAAAAAAGGAAGCTGATATTTGCACCCACACTTGGTGTATTTGCAAAGTAGAGGGCCACCAAAAAACTCCCAATGTGACTGTCTTGTCCAATTTCTTTTGTCTTACGATATTGTGGCTAAGCCTCAAGCGAGTCCTTGTCATGTTTGCGCGGTTTAACTCTCTTTTCGTTTTATGATATGTGACTTAACTCGACTGATACTTTAGCAGATCAATTCGGCTAACACGAGGGGGCACTGAGAATATCTCTCCATGACGGAGTGGCAAATCCCGTATTAGTGAACCACCTCATGCAGCTTGGTTCACAAACGGTCCAAACACTGTCTTTACAGCTGCCAGTTATAGACAATGTTTTGCGGACTCAAAGCCGACGGATCCGCAACTCGTATAGTGCGAACACCTCAGGTCAAAGGATTCCAATGTATGAGTTGGTTCGTATGATAGTATACTCACGCCAACTCATACTTTAGGTCAGTCCAGCCGGCTTAACTCTTTAGCCCAGCTTGTGTAAGTCGAATTAGCATCTATATGCATATGATAAGTAGAACATAGTCATCATTCAACATAACATATTAGTGTCGGCAGTGTTTGTCCAACACAACGTCAAACGAGTAAGGACAAAACTGTAAATGAACTAAGAAAGTAAGAAGGTTTTAGAATCAAATCACATATTTGGTGAAAGAAGCTATCAGTTCATTACATGGACGTCTTATAAATACAAAGCAGAAATAGATCGCCTCTAGGGCACTATTCCTAACAAAGGAGACACCGATAAAAATGGAAATTAAGTATAACTCCCGAGCTCATATGCTCCTGTTTGAGTACAATTTCGAAAAATAGAAAACACTTCAAACAGTTCTGAAAACAATCAGGGACCAACATATTCAAAAGTTTTACATACGTGCAAAATTTCGTGAAGAAATAACATTTCTTGTGCCTTGTGCAAAAACAAAAATAAAATCAGTGCCCAAGATGGGATTTAAAAATGTCTTTTTAGAGCACTGCTTTTTTTTTGCACGGAGCACAAAAAAATTATGCCTTTACGAAATTGTGCACGTATGCATAACACTAACACGTTTGTCTCTGATTTTTATTCAGAATTGTTTAAATATTAATTATTATATTTCAATTTTGTACTCAAACAAGAGCATATGCTCGGGAGCCAAAAATGCTCTCCCATGGTAAAAGCAATTGTTCAGTTAATCCCAGTTTTTACAATGGGGTATTATAGATTCCGAAACAATTGTGTAAGGAAGTAAATGATGCAATGGCCAGCTTTGTGTGGGGTGATACTGATGAGCAAAAAGGATGAATTGGCTTGCATGGTTGGGATGTTTAACCCTAGAAACCGAGGCGGGATTGGTTTTCGTGATTTACAATCTTTTTAATCTCGCTATGCTAGCTAACCAAAGTTATATATTGTTCACAAATCTTTACTCTCTTTGTGCTAGTGTGTAGAGAGAAAAATATTACCCTGATGGTAATCTGTTGAAAACTGGGCTCGGGTATTTTATATGGAGAGTGGGCTCGAGTATGAAGACTAATATATGGGATGATCACTAATACCAACTAGTCGAACATGAAAGATTTTTTTCTAGACGTGGGCAAAGTCTGCTGCATACAGTAGATCTAAAGGGGGCGCACCGTTGCCCTCTTTTCTACTAGTGAGATAAGCTTATTGTTTTGTATTTGGGAAGATGGGACGAACAACTGATCCATGACAATTCCTTGTCAATCGATGCAGAACAGATTGTAAGTATTCATTTGAGTGAACACTTGGCCGAGGATTTTATCGCTTGCCATCATACAAAAACATATACCTTCCTTGTTAGGCCGGCTTATGATATTGAAAGGGACCATAAAATTGGAGCTAAGATCAGGAAGGGACATGGTCAAGGTGCGTCTTTTATAAATCTAGTTTGGGAAAATCTTTGAAATCTTAATGTGCCAAGTAAAGTATAATTTATCTTATGGAGAGCCTTACATGGAGTGGTTCATGGAAGGGCAATACTGGCTGGTTGCCTTGTAGGCGTACTGGCACTAGTAGAAAAACTACCTTTCGTCCAGAGCCGAATCGGCCATTAATCCCGGTTCAGTGAAAAACCGGGACCAATGCCTGGCACTGGTCCCGGTTCGAGCTGCCAGGGCATTGGTCCCGGTTCGGTTGGGGACATTGGTCCCGGTTCGTGCCACGAACCGGAACCAATGCTCCAGTGCCGGACACGTGGCGTGCCGCCGAGCTTTGGTCCCGGTTCGTGGCACGAACCGGGACCAATACCCCTCCCCTGCCTATAAATAACCCACCCCCTCTCTTCTCACCTCTTTTTTTTTCTGGTTGGATTGGTGGGAAGTGGGTGCTAGTTTTTTTTTCCGTTGCCCGGCACAAGATGTGTTCGATGAAATGCCCGAGCCACACTTAAGTTCACACAAGATGATATCCTCGGCCGAGGTTAGCAACTTTATCCTTTATATCTGTAATTGATAAAGAAATATTGCACGTGTCGATGTACGGTGGTCATTTCACTATTCAAGATGTTATTGTAAAGGTATTTGATAAACTTAATTATATGATGCAGATGGATGCACGGATGCGATGGATGTACGGCGAATGACGCAGTTCCGAGTTTATTGCAGGCCTGCATAAATTTCTCGAAGTGGCTGAGGGAAACAAAGTGGATAATTTTATGCCTTGTCCATGTGAGAAGTATCGGAACGTCAGGGAGTACTCTAACCCGAAAACCATTCAAGACCACGTGCTTCGGAGAGGTTTCATGCCCAGCTATAATTGTTGGACCAAGCACGGAGAAAGAGGGGTTAGGATGGAAGACAATGAAGAAGAGGAGGATGATGACAACTATCCTATGTTCCCTGAGGAATGCGGTGATACTGTAATGGAAGACGTTGAAGAAGAAGGAGGTGAACATCGGGCATCAGATGAGCCCGCTGATGGTCTTGGTGGGGTCATTTCTGATGCAAAGCGAGAATGCGATACAGAAAAGGAGAAGCTAAAGTTGGAGGCCATGCTAGAGGATCACAAAAAGTTGTTGTACCCAAATTGCGAAGATGGCAGCACAAAGCTCGGTACCACACTGGAACTGCTGAAATGGAAGGCAGAGACTGGTTGTTCTGACAAGGGATTTGAGAAGTTACTGAAAGTAATGAAGCCGAAGCTTCCAAAGGATAACGAATTGCCCGAGACTACATACGAAGCAAAGAAGGCTATCTGCCCTCTAGGATTAGATGTGCAGAAGATACATGCATGCATTAATGACTGCATCCTGTACCGCGGTGAGGAGTACGAGAATATGGATAAATGCCCGGTATGCAATGCACTGCGGTACAAGATTAGACAAGATGACCCTGGTGATGTTGAGGGCGATGACGAGCCCTCCCAGAAGAGGGTTCCTGCTAAGGTGATGTGGTATGCTCCTATAATACCACGGTTGAAACGTCTGTTCAGAAACAAAGAGCATGCCAGGTTGTTGCGATGGCACAAAGAAGAGCGTAAGAAAGTATACAGGTTCAAATGACGTTAGAGTGGAGCATTTCTTCAAACGTTACAGTATACAGGTTCAAATGACTGAACTGTTTCAGTTATTCAATCAGCGCGCCCTCGACAAATCTATCCTCAGTTGCTATTGTCTATAAGTGATTTATTTTCGTAATTAAGTCTCTAGCTCACCTCGTTCATTGCCTGTATTATATTATCCTGACTATATATATATCCTTTTGTACGCTATTATGTAGAATGAAGATGATTGAATGCAAAACATCTAGAGTTTATGAGGTTGGGTTCGTTGACCCATATATCGTTAATGAACATACGTTACGCAATCACCCCAGAGATGTGGAGCATGACCTGACCACCTTTTTAATCAAGCAAAACTTCTGTACGGAAATACTACTTCCTTACAACTTCAAGTGAGTGTTTCTGTCTTGTACATATTTTTATTTGGCTTTCTCGATGTTAAGTGTAATTGATGAGCTATGCATGTCTGCTTTATGTAAACGTCTGCAGGTTCCACTGGATTCTGCTAAGCATTCAAGTTGACAAGTCCATAGTTGAAGTCCACGACTCATTAAGTTGGGACCAAGCGACGTGGACCGAAATGAAAGAAATGCTCAATAAGTAATTTCAATCATTATCGCATTATATCGGCCTCTTTCGTTCGTTTCCTGATATCAAGTAATTAATAACTCCTTTGTTCATTTTCTTTGCCAAAGCAGGTGTTGGACACTATTCAAACAGAATGTAGAAGGTCCATTCAAAGATGAGCTAACTTATATATCGGTGAAAAGTCCGCAGCAGCCACCGGGGAGTAATTTATGTGGATTCTACGTTTGCGAGTTCATTCGCGAGTTGACCACTGAGCGGAGAACAACTTATTTGAGCGAAATACGGGAGGAGCTCGACCCAGAACGGCGCATACGAGTAATTCAAGAGGAATTGGCGGGATTTCTGCTTAGGGAGGTCATCGATGAAAGGTGAGAACATTATGCTTCGGACGATGAACTAAATATGTGATCTATCTCCATGTATTTAAATAGTTGTATTCTCGCAAGAGATCGAATATTCATGACGATGATGTGTAATAGTGGTTCCTTCATTGCTGGATGTAGTACCATCAAATTGAGTGCGAGATGGAGAGCCGGCGAGTGAGAGATGAGCCGGCGAGTAGTACCTGCACAGAAATATCGAAGCTTGGCCTCGATATGCCGGCGAGTGAGAGATGGAGAGCACGTCGGCGATGCAAAGAAGGGGGAGATGACGGAGGCACCGGCGAGAGGGAGAGGGGGCACCGCCGAGAGGGAGAGGGGGCACCGGCGAGAGGGGGCACCGGCGAGAGGGAGACCCTAAATACAAAAAAAAACTCATTGGTCCCGGTTCGTGTTGGGCACCCATTGGTCCCGGTTCGTGGCCCAACCGGGACTAGCATTAGTCCCGATTGGCTAGTCCCGATTGGGCAACCGGGACTGATGGCCCAGCCGAACTGGGACCACAGACCCTTTTTCTAGCAGTGTGGCGGGATGTCTAGTGTGTTAATGGGGTGTGGAAGATATTAAACATATTTTGTTCACATGTTTGAGAATAAAGAAGGTATGGAAGTGTCGCAACAGTGGAACATGGGGTTCCCCTAGTACTGCCAAAGTGGGTCCACCCATGTGGGCCCAAGTTGAAGATGGACAAGACCAAGACTCAAGTCAAGCTGGCGGGTTCACCGTCAAGACACACAAGGCCTGCATCGACTAAGGGCTCCGGTCCTGGGGACCTTCCGGGTCCCCGAATCAAGCAAGAAGGCCAGGAAGGACCCGAGAGCCCGAGTTCCCGGCAGGAGGCCAGGCTCCCTCCCGGGTACCTCCTACGTCCTGTGGATAAGCACTCCACCTCACCACGGAAGACTTGGGAAGCAAGGCGAAGGCAGCGCGGGTGGGAAGCACGCCCGTGGTGGTGTCAGCTCCTGTCCACCCCAAGGCGGACGCTCCCACCTAACCCAGGGAGACGCTAGGCTGAGGAGAGGCCACGTCTCCCCTAAACTAGATGAGGAGGGTCCTTCACCCCGAAGGTCCCTCACTCCCCTCACGTGACCCTGTGGCAACCCCTTAGCCTATAAAAGGAGGACCAAGGCACGGAGGAGGGGGAGGTCGAACCAAGGACGAAGACAAGCTAGAACCAGAGCAAGACTAGACTAGGGCTGCGAAGGTAGAGAGGAAGGTGATCTCCTCCGGGTCAGGATCTGTCCTTCTTCTACCTCCAGCCAAAACCCTTCCGGGTACCCTGTCCGGGAGGTTCCATTGTAAGCCACACTATGAAGAACCATCAATCCAGACATGCAGGAGTAGGGCTTTTAGCCTCCGGGCGGCCTGAACCTGGGTAGCTCCTTGTGTCCCTTTGGTTGCATGCTTTGATCGTGGAGAGGAGAGCTTGATCTAGACTCCGCCCAAGAAGACGATTCTCAGCCTCCTTCGCGCCCCGTGCCGAACCTAAAAGGGGGTATCCTATACTCCCGGTGTCCGTGCAACGAGACACGACATCTGGCGCGCCAGGTAGGGGGCGCAAGTGCTGGATTCATCTTCATCAAGTTCATCGGCAAGTTCTTCGTCAAGCATGCCTCCAAGGAAGAAGGGAGATCCTGCGGCGTCCAAGCCGGTCTCTCCCTCACGCACCAAGCTTCAGCTGAACGTCGTGCTGCTGGCGCACGGCGGAGCGCCTCTCCGTCCCCGCCTCCCATGGAGAGGGTGGCGCCGGACGAAGTGGACGGTCGCGACAAGGACAACGGCCCTGGCGGAGCGGCGGCTCCAAAGGGCGCCACCATGCCTCCTCCTCGCTCAGGGGAGAAGAGCGTCTGCAACGGCACCGGCAAGGAGCCCACCGCTGGAGGAGGGAACCACGGCGTTCGCCCCAGCGGGGATCCACGAGCATCCAAGAGCAAGACCTCCGCGCACTCGCCTTCGGACGTGCAAGCTCGCCATGATGCTCTAGTCGCTGCCAAGGCACTGATGCAGTTCCCTCCAAGCAGCGGCGACCCCAAGGTCTACCAAGAATGGAGGACTCGCGTCGAGAGGCTCCTCGACTTCGCCGATGGTGGTCCGTGGGTCGAACCCACTCAAGCTCCCACCGTCGACAACCCCGGAGCAGCACAAGACAAAACACGTGATCCGCGAGGCCAGCCTCGTGGTGAACGTCAAGCCAAGACGGCGCCTCCTCGCACCGCGCCACCGATGGCTGATCGGCTAAACCGCGATCACGGCGAGGCCATCTCCATCGGGTCGTCTACCTCGCGCAACCCAGATCTTCGTGACGAGCTCAACAGCCGTCAGAACGAGGATATGCGCACCCGCATCGAGCGTCGCCGAGAACGTCACCGCCGGGAAGATCGGGGCATCGACCTCGCCGAAGGCTGCCTCGCCCTCGCTCCCGAGTTCCGCCACTTCAACTGGCCCAAGAAATTCAAGATCGACGTTCTCCGCTACGACGGCACCACGAACCCCCGGGACTTTCTGCAGATCTACTCTCTTGCTGCGATGGTTGCCGGGGCCGACGAGGTCATGATGGCCAACTGGTTCCCGTTGGCCCTGAAGGGAGATGCCCAGACTTGGCTTCTCAACCTTCCCAAGTGCTCCATCCGTTCCTGGCGGGCACTGAAGGAGCAGTTTCTGGGGGCTTTCCAAGGCGGGTACGAGCGCCCGGGGGCTCCCAGTGATCTCCACGACTTCAAGCAGTTGCCGGGTGAAACTCTCCGCAAGTTCATCCAGCGCTTCACCCAGAAGATGAACACCATCCCGTGCATCAAGGAGGAGTTGGTGATCCAGTCCTTCCACGCCAACGTCCGCAACCCCAAGATGCGCGAGAAGCTGAGCATCCATCGCGTCGAGTCTGCTCGTAAGCTCTGGGAGCTTGCAGACCGGTGCGCTCGAGCTGAAGAAGGAGCCAAGTTCCCCGGGGAGGATGAACCCGAGGACAAGGCCGCTCCAGCAAGAACAAGAAGCGGGACCCTGGACCCGACAAGCGGATCTTCGTCACCGAGCCTCTTCCGAAGAAGACCAAGCCCGCGCCGACTTCCGAGGAAGAAGGTGAAGGTGATCCCTGGTGCCACATCATCCAGAAGGCAACCACTTGCTCAAGGACTGCCGCATGCTCAAGAACCTCGCCGTCCGAGCGCAACGCCGAGCTGATGGGGTCAGTCAAGACGGTTGCTACAACTGCGGCACTGCCGGGCACATCGCTCGTGACTGTCCCACGGGTCGCCAAGGCGGAGGCGGCCGTGGATGGTACCGAGGCGGTGGCCGCGGGGGCCGTGGAGGAGGACGCGGCGGTCAAGGTGGTCGCGGGTACAACACTCCGGAGCCGCCCACGTCGGCAACGGGGAAGCTCCGGCTCCCCAAGGAGGCAACGGCGGCAAGTATCAAGAAGTCACGGGAGTTGTCGGGTGCATCCACGGAGGGTCTTCTCTGCCTCCCTCCAACGGCGCCTGCAAGAGACTTGTCCGGGAGCTGAACGCGGTTGCTTCTGCTCCGTCCAAGCCCCTGGACTGGTCTAGCCAAGTCATCACCTTCGACCCAGAAGACCACCCTGCAAACACTGCCGGGGTCGGGACCCTGCCGCTGATCGTGTCGCCCGTCATCCACAACTACAAGGTCACCAAGATGCTGGTCGACGGAGGCTCCAGCCTCAACCTGCTGACGGCGAAGGTCCTGGCTGTCCTTCAAATCCCCCTGTCTCGCCTACAAGACACTGGGGTGTTCCAAGGCGTGAACGGAAGTGTTACTCGACCCCTCGGGAAGATCACCCTTCCGGTCACCTTCGGCGACTCCAAGAACTTCCGCACCGAGGAAATCGTCTTCGACATCGCCGACACTCCGCTACCGTACAACGGCATACTTGGCAGACCTGCTCTGGCCAAGTTCATGGCCGTCTCCCACTTCGCCTACAACATGCTGAAGATTCCGGCGCCGTGGGGCGTGATCAAGGTCAGGGCCGACATCGACGATGCTATCTACTGCGTTCACCAGCTGAACCAGACGGTGGCAACCACGGCGGACATCCCTCAAGGTGTACAGGAGGATGATGATGGGGCTCTCCCCGGGGGCGAAGGGCACCCCGGGGGCTCCACATCTACTCCACCCAAGAAGGCGCCATTCCATGGCGATCCGCAGCTGACCAAGAAGGTGGCGCTAACCAGCGACGGAGTTCGCTCCATCACCATCGGCGCCCGCCTCACCGACAAATAGGAAAGCGCGCTCGTCGCCTTCCTTCGGGAAAACTCTGACGTCTTCGCGTGGGAGGCATCAGGTTTACCCGGCGTACCAAGGGAGGTGATCGAGCACAAATTGGCGGTCAATCCGGGGGCTCGCCCCGTGAAGCAGGTTCTCCGGAACCAAAGCAAGGAAAAGCTGGAGTTCATCATCGCCGAGGTGGACAAGTTGATAGAAGCTGGTGTCATCCGGTCGGTTCCCCACCCAAGCTGGGTGGCCAACCCCGTGGTGGTACCGAAACCCATGACCTTCAAGTGGAGACTCTGCATCGACTTCACAGACCTGAATAAGGCCTGTCCCAAGGACCCTTTCCCCCTGCCGCGGATCGACATGATCGTGGATTCCACGGCCGGGTGCGAGCTGCTGTGTTTCCTGGATGCCTTTTCCGGGTACCACCAGATCATGATGTCACTCGAGGACCAAGAGAAGACGGCCTTCATCACTCCCAAGGGCTGCTACTGCTACACCCGGATGCCTTTTGGCCTCCGAAATGCCGGCGCTACCTTCCAGCGCGCAATGCAAGCATGCCTTGGGTCGCAGCTGGGCCGCAACGTCGAAGCGTACATCGACGACATCGTGGTCAAGACCCGGTACAAGGACTCCCTCATCCAAGACCTGCACGAGACCTTCGAGAACCTCCGCCGGGTCAACTTCAAGCTCAACCCCGACAAGTGCGTGTTCGGGGTCCCCTCCGGCAAGCTGCTGGGTTTCCTGGTCTCTCACCGAGGGATCGAGGCGAATCCGGACAAAATCAAGGCAATCGAGCGCATGGAGGCGCCCCGGCGGGTCAAGGACGTACAGCGCCTCAACGGGTGCATCACTGCACTCGGGCGTTCATCTCAAGGCTTGGGGAGCGGGCCTTACCGTTCTTCAGGCTGCTCAAGAAATCAGGCCCCGTGGAGTGGACCTCCGAGGCCGAGGAAGCCCTGCAGTCCCTCAAGCGCTACCTCGCCTCGCCACCAATCCTCGTGGCACCAGAAGAGAAGGAGCCCCTACTACTGTACATTGCTGCCACCAACCAGGTGATCAGCGCTGTGCTCGTGGTAGAGCGTGACGCTCCTCCGAAGAAGTCAAGCAAGATCAAGGGCAAGCGACCCGGGAACTCTCTTCGGGGCAACCGTGCAAGAAAAGGCTGCCGGGTGACCAGGGGTCTCATGATCCTGGCGTCACTACACTTCACCAAGCGACGCGGATCCCGTCGGGAATGGAGAATCTCCCTCCGACGAGACTTCGCCGGGGGCTACATCGTCCCCACCCCAAGACATCGACGGGGGAAGCCGAGCCCTCTCAGGACTCGGCGACCCGCAAGGTGCAGCACCCGGTCTACTTCGTCAGCGCAGTGCTGCGCGACGCCCGGGAGCGGTACCCCATGATGCAGAAGCTGCTGCTGGCAATCCTCATTGCCTCCCGCAAGATGAGGCCGTACTTCCAAAGCCATCCCATCACGGTGGTGTCCAAGTACAACCTAAGAAGCCCCCTGGAGAACCCACTTGCCACTGGTCGCATATCATGGTGGGCCATGGAGCTTCAAGGTTTCGGTCTCAAGTTCGAGCACACGGACAACATCAAGAGTCAGGCGCTGGCGGATTTCACGGCCGAGTGGACCGAGACGGCGTTCGACGACCCGGAAGAGGAAACCTGCCTCCCCGGGAAGGAAGATCCTAGCGCCTGGATCATGCACTTCGACGGCTCCTACACCAAGGGGAAAGGAGGTGCTGGGGTTGTCCTAACCTCACCAACCGGGGACCGGCTGAAGTACGTCGTCCAGATGCACTACCAAGGGAACATCTCCAACAACACGGCGGAGTACGAGGGCCTGCTCGCAGGACTTCGTGCTGCCATCGGCCTCGGCATCAACAAGATCGTCGTCAAGGGTGACTCTCAGCTAGTCATCAAACAAGTGAACAAGGAGTACGCGTGCCCTCAGATGGCACCATACGTTGAAGAGGTCTGGAAGCTGCAGCGGCGCTTCGACAACTTCCGGGCTGTGTACGTCCCACGGGGAGAAAACACGGCCGCGGATGAGCTATCGCAGGTGGCGTCCAAGCAAGAACCAGTGCCTCCCGGGATCTACATCGAGGTCCTCAGGCGACCTTCGATCCCGCCCGAGAGGCTCGCGACAAGATCTGCGCCGGGGGCTGGCGACCCTTCTACCTCGACAACACGGGTAGCCAGCCCAGAAGCTCAAGACCCGGCAGCCCCTCCAGCGGAGGAAGCTATGCTTTCTTTCCGTCGGATGGTGCTACCGGTGGAAGGAACCCACCCACCCTGGGCCCGGGACATCGTCAAGTACATCATGGAGCACGCCCTCCCGGAGGACGATCACGACGCCGAGCGGGTGGCTCGTCAAGCCAAGCTCTACGTCATGATCGACGGCGAGCTCTACCGGCGACGGGACAACGGAGTCAAGCTCCGCTGCATCCCTCAAGAACAAGGCCAAGTACTGCTACGGGACATCCACGAAGGCACATGTTCAAGTCATGTGGCATCAAGATCACTGGCGGGTAAAGTTTTCGTCACGGGTTCTACTGGCCAACAGTCCTCAGTGATGCGGAGCAGCTAGTCAAGACCTGTGAAGCCTGCCAATACTATGCGAAGAACATACATCAGCCGGCGCAAGCTCTGCAGCCAATTCCAATCTCCTGGCCGTTCGCGGTCTGGGGGCTGGACATCGTGGGAAAGATACCGAAGTCTGTCGGGGGCCATGAATACCTTTTCGTGGCCATCGACAAGTTCACAAAGTGGGTGGAAGTGATGCCAGTACCAAGACAGACAGCTCAAGCAGCCATCAAGTTCATTGAAGGGATCGTGTACCGCTTCGGAGTACCCAACAGAATCATAACGGACAATGGCTCTCAGTTCACAAGCCGATCCTTCCTCAACTTCTGTGAAGAGCTGGGAATCAAGGTGTGCTTTGCCTCGGTGTCCTACCCAAGGTGCAATGGGCAAGTGGAGCGAGCCAATGCGGAGGTCCTAAAGGGTTTGAAGACCAAGGCCTTTGACAAGTTAGAAGACAAGGGCAAGAACTGGATTGAGCATCTACCAAGTGTCTTGTGGTCCCTCAGAACCACACCAAGCAGAGCCACTCAAGAAACACCATTCTTCCTTGTCTATGGAGCAGAAGCCGTCTTGCCAACAGAGCTCAGGCATGGATCCCCCCGGGTACTTGCCTATGATGAAGACGCACAAGCTGAGAGGAGGATTGATGACATCAACTTCCTGGAAGAGGTGCGGTGCCGAGCTTCCTTACGATCTGCTCGATACCAGCAAGGGCTCCGCCGCTATCATGATCGCCATATCCGTTCACGGGTACTGGAACCCGGAGACCTGGTTCTCCGCAAGAAGCAGAAGCTTGATAACATGAACAAGCTGTCCTCCAAGTGGGAAGGACCTTATCGGGTGACGCATACCCTGAGACCCGGAGCTGTTTATCTGGAGGACGAGAAAGGCAGGCCGGAGGGCAACGCCTGGAACATCGAGAATCTCCGGAAATTCTACCCCTGAATACGAACATGAATCGCAGATAGTTCGAGTCAACTAAGCACGCCCAAGGGGCTAGTGTTCTGTATAAGGGTGTAAGAATCGTCGCCAAGGAATAAAAGATAAGTTTTTCAATTCCGTGAGCCTCTCTTGTTGTCGTGAAGTGTGTTATCCGTAACAACCCCCAAGCAGGGGGCTGACATGGTGCCGGTGGCTGACAGGTCGAGCGCGAGCAGCCTATCAGTAGGCGCTGCCACCTGATCGTGCCGTACTGCCGCGGTAAGAAGTGGAACGGGCAGTGCTGTGTTTTAAAGAACCTAAACACAGAAATGCACATTCAACTTTGCTTGCGGGTTGCTCCGGATGAAACACTTTCACGACATGTAAGGGAGGGTCCATTCTTTTCCTACTGAAAGTGTGTTGTGTGTAGCGCCTCTCCCGGGACAGGATGGATGCTGAAGAGCGGCTCAGGAGCTGGATACCCGGGAAGGACAGAGTAGATCAAGGACGGCAAAAACCAGCTAAGTCTTTGCATGTGCATCTGGCATTCTAGGCATAATATCTCGCTCGGAGTCAATATACCACCAACCTGCGCATGCTTGACAGTTGATGAGAACCTTTGCGGGGGTAATGCGTCCTCCCCGGCGAACGGTCAGATTTCCCTTCTGGCCTAGTACCCGTGGCTGTGGAGTGGACTCCCGGAAGGCATAGTGCTCTTAGGGGTGCTGCTACTGGTGCGGGCGGTCAGAGCACTTGTCACCTAAGAGATCTCCTCAGAAAACTTGACGGCGCGTTAGTGCAAAGGAGGTTTGGGAAATGACCCCGGGAGTTGAGCCCTAGGATTGCATTCATCTGAACTTACATTCTGAGTTTACAATTCTGGATTACATTCAGTCGAAGCTTTTCCTGGATACATATCTAGCCTATGCTACTAAGGCCAGCTCAGGGCTCCTGGCTGTGCAGCTCTGTCTTTCTGTTTTATTGCCTGCCGGGTGCACTCTCCCGGGGACGCCTGGGATGAAGGAGGGCATTCGCGCAGGATCTTCAGGGGTCCCATGGGCCGGGGAACTTCCGGGCAAACCCCGGCACATGCTGGCTGCAGAGGAGGTGCACATGGTCCACGAACTTATCCATGATGTCTTCCTCATCCTGTACGAAGGGAAGAAATCGAGTCAAGGCACAGGATCTTCCCAAGGGTCGTATTGCCAGAATCAAGGCGGCCTTACCTTGAAGACATCGTCAAGATCGCAGAGGAGGCGGATCAATCTCTGATTGCCTGCGGCCTCCTTCCATAGCTCCATCTTGATGGTGTCCTTCCGGTCGCCAGCGCTACCGATGCCTCCATGGCGGCAGAACCGGCGATGTTCCCCACTGCAGGGAAAACCAAGGAGACTCGAGGGCGAGGATCAACCTCGTCCTTTCTAGTGGCTCGGGCTCCAGCTTCGCTGGGTGCCTCCGCCGCTCCTCGAAAGACGGACTCGCCGTCGACACATCGGACAAGGCCCTCTCTGCTTCGCCGGACATTGTTCTGCGGGACGAGGGGAGGCAAAGGAAGAAGAGGAGCGGAGCAAGGCGAGAAGATGTGGCGAAGGGGTGGAGTCTGGATGGTCTTTTATAGGCCTCCCGCTCCACCTACCCCTTGACGCTACGGCTGCTGCAGTAATGGGAGCGCGTTTTGCAAAAAACTCGTTCTCATTCACACGGACGCGACACGAAGACAAGGAGGAAAACAAGATCTTCTTCATTTACAAGGACTACAAGGGGACGATCTTTTTTACAACAAAAAGGTTGGCTCCCGCCGAACAAGGAGCACCGCCGTACAATGGAAGACGCTACTTCCAGAAATACGACGTCAAGGCCGCCAAGGAGGAGGTCAACGAGATCTCCATGGCGCCCGTCCGAAGCTCCTCGCCTTCAGGAAGACGAGCTCCCCTCGACCTTGATGTCAGATGAGTTTTCCTCATCTTCATCCTCGTCGTAGGAGCTCGAGCTGCCGCTGCTGCTCTCCATGCAGCACTCCACGCGTCCGCCATCGACACCGAAGATCTTCACGGAGAGCGTAGCATCTCCGTCGTACCGGAACACCAAGCACTGCCCCCTGGACAGGCGGCGGGCACGGGAGAACGACTTCCACCCCGGACCCAGAAGCAGGGCGCCTCAGTGGTGCGCTCCGCCATGGCCCAGGAGGGGCCATTGGGGCAGCCTTCCACCTGCAGCCAGAAGCCGGAGGGTCCGATGTCCTCCGTCGCCATCGCGAAGGAATCCGGCAGGAGAAGCCGGCTGCGAGGCCTGCGGTTCAGATCCACGGCGAACTCGAACGGCGCGAAGCTGGTATGAACCATGCTCCTAGGAAGAGGGGCAGCGGTGCCGCGGCCTCCACGGCCGCCGCGACCGCGAATCCCACGACCTCGCGGAACAGCTCGACCACGAGTGGAGGGGCCACTCTCCGCAGCAGCTGAAGAAGTACGAGGGCGTCCAACTCCTCTCTTCGCTCTCGCCATTGGCGCTGGCAGCTTGTGGGGAGGCCTGGAGTTGGACCAAGGAAGAAGATGACCGAAAGGCCAGGGGTGCGCCTCGCTTTTATAGCCGCGGCGGCCTCTGCCAAGCGTCTCCTCGGTTCTTCCGTTATGGGAATCGAGGGGGCCCCGCAGTTATTCCCCCGAGCGGAGTAACTCCAAGACCTTCAAGACCATCAGTGAAGCGAGCTGAGAAGACCAGGTACCCGGGACCCACTTTGACCTATCTTTAGGCCATGGCCCCGGCAGCTGGAGCAAGAGCCGCCGGGACCATGCCCGGGGGCTACTGTCGCAACAGTGGAACATGGGGTTCCCCTAGTACTGCCAAAGTGGGTCCACCCCATGTGGGCCCAAGATGAAGATGGACAAGACCAAGACTCAAGTCAAGCTGGCGGGTTCACCGTCAAGACACGCAAGGCCTGCATCGACTAAGGGCTCCGGTCCTGGGGACCTTCCGGGTCCCCGAATCAAGCAAGAAGGCCAGGAAGGACCCGAGAGCCCGAGTTCCCGGCAGGAGGCCAGGCTCCCTCCCGGGTACCTCCTACGTCCTGTGGATAAGCACTCCACCTCACCACGGAAGACTTGGGAAGCAAGGCGAAGGCAGCGGGGGGGAAGCACGCCCGTGGTGGTGTCAGCTCCTGTCCACCCCCAAGGCGGACGCTCCCACCTAACCCAGGGAGACGCTAGGCTGAGGAGAGGCCACGTCTCCCCCTAAACTAGATGAGGAGGGTCCTTCACCCCGAAGGACCACTCCCCTCACGTGACCCTGTGGCAACCCCTTAGCCTATAAAAGGAGGACCAAGGCACGGAGGAGGGGGAGGTCGAACCAAGGACGAAGACAAGCTAGAACCAGAGCAAGACTAGACTAGGGCTGCGAAGGTAGAGAGGAAGGTGATCTCCTCCGGGTCAGGATCTGTCCTTCTTCTACCTCCAGCCAAAACCCTTCCGGGTACCCTGTCCGGGAGGTTCCATTGTAAGCCACACTATGAAGAACCCATCAATCCAGACATGCAGGAGTAGGGCTTTTAGCCTCCGGGCGGCCTGAACCTGGGTAGCTCCTTGTGTCCCTTTGGTTGCATGCTTTGATCGTGGAGAGGAGAGTTGATCTAGACTCCGCCCAAGAAGACGATTCTCAGCCTCCTTCGCGCCCCGTGCCGAACCTAAAAGGGGGTATCCTATACTCCCGGTGTCCGTGCAACGAGACACGACAGGAAGGAAGTGGTTTAACTGAGATAATTGACAATGCTTTGAAAGAAGATTTCTCGGAATTGGTTGTTCTCGAATTCATTTTATGCCGCCCTAAGAAAAACTCGCCAACTCTTAATCAACCCGGGCTTAAAAGAAATAGTAGTTTTGGGATGTTGGTATATTCTATGGCAAAGGAGGGAGCCGGTTAAAGCTACTCATGTTGCCTCCCTGCGTTTATTGATGTAAAGCCATAATTTGATGTCAAGTCGTTAATAGCAAAAGCCGATTGGGAAGGACTAGCAACATGAGTAGCTTTAACCAGCTCCCTCCTTTGTACTCACTCCGTTCCATTTTAATTGACTCACATATACGTAAACATGGATGTATCTAGACATGTCTAGATACATCCATGTTTACGTATATGTGAGTCAATTAAAATGGAACGGAGGGAGTATAAAATAAGGATTAGCAACATGAAGATTGGGAAGGAGTACCTACATTTCAATATTAACAACATACATGTTATTAAAATAAGTGAGCATCTGTATAAAATAATTCTGAATTAAGAAAAAACTAAAATGTAAGAGCGCATTTAAGGTCCATATCCAATTGTAAGACTTTTTAGATTTACTCAACTTAATCCGTATGTAGTCCACATTAAAAAATTAAAACATCTTCTATATCTCTACTATATAATATCGTTAAAGGTGGTGATGATGGTAGGTCATAGTTGGGCCTCTTTTTCTTCCTGGACCGAGCCGGAACAATCTATACCTCTTTTTCTTCCTAGGCGTACGTCGCAAGCATGTATCCGACTCGATATACAACTCAGGACAAGCCATCGTCGATTTGGCTCATATCAACTTCGGCCCATGCACGACCAGAGCGGCCCACCTAGAAAAAACGACCAGCGATCGGTCCAGGACACGCGAAGATCGAACGCCGAATGTATCACGCACAACAGAAAAACAACCAGCGATCAACATCAATCCATCCAGACCAGCGATTGGTCAGTCGTAAACGCAAAAGAAAAAAACAAGTAGTACATCACCAAATCTAAATCTTTAGCACCACCCAATCATTACTACGTCCTGCCATCTATTTTTAAAAACCTTGTACGTCCTACCTAGCCGGCTACGAGGCCCAAGGAGAGGTAATCTAGCAGAAAATAGTTTTTTTAAAAACTCATCTAGCACCCCAGCAAAAAAAATCATCTAGCACATTAGTTTTTTTGTAAACATCATCTAGCAGATTAGTTAGTAGTTAAGTCGTCAAGAGTTGTCACATTCATTTCAGCTTTTGTATTTCTTGGGAAAATTATTTTTCTTGCTTATTTTTTAAATGTTCATTCATATAGAATTTAGTTAGAAAGAAGTAATTTAACATTTTTTTTAAAGAGCCCTCTTGCCTTCCCACGATCGTTCCCACACATATGCAAGGCGCCTTCTTAGCGTTGCCTTCCCAAGATAGTTCCCACACCTGTCACGTTTGTCATCGGTCTACTCAACTGTGTATCAATTGAAAGAAGTTGACTTCGATGTTTGAGCTCAGGAAGATCGGGTTCACGTCATTTGATCTAATTCCGGAGCAACTCCAGCGAGTCAAATTCGTCACCGACAAGGCCACTGTTGCGGCAAAACATTAGTCCTTCGCGGATTTTTCGATATTTCTCGTGTGTCTAGATCGGTCGCCCCAATGCTACCGTTGTCATTTGTAATTATGTCAAAAATTAAATAATGCCACAAAATGTAAGGAGAAGCTCTTTTCACATCCCGTCAGCTGATGTTTGGAGCAATTTTTTTGTTTAAGAAAAAATCATTAAATATCTCAGTATAATAATACTGCCCGTAGCAACGCACGGGCACTTTGCTAGTCTAATAATAAAAGCATTAAGGTTTCTTGTGGTACGTCATTTTTATTTCTGATTTTACCCCTGTGTTCTCAGAAATATTACCCACCACTGCCACCCATAAGTCATACCGGTTCGTTTTTTTTCTTTTTTTCCTTCTCTATCCAAACAACCACAATGTCCGCCGTCCTTGTCGTCATCTGCTCCAGCCTTCGTCGTCGCCCGCCGCCAACGCTCGTGAGAGGCGATGCGGCTGCGCCTTCCTGGCCTTCTGGGCGCGGTAGGCCTGCACGACGGCGTTGATGTCGTGGCCGCCGCCGCCGGAAACCCGCCGGGACACGCGAAGGCCGTCACGCCCACAGATGCTGTTCCTGCACTGCCATTCACTCCCCGCTCACGGCCGACGATCCCGACCACCCATCGAGCTCTCTATCGCTGGATTCGTGCACTGCGGAATATGTCCCTGACGCTAGGACGGAGGCGCTCTCTACCGCTCCTGACGCGACCATCGGCCGCCCCCTACTCACCCAAAATTGCGCGTGCGAGCTGGGTGAGGAAATTGGGTATCGCCGGCCTGCGTGTCCCTGCAGATCTGGACGAAGGTGAATTGGCCATGGGTGAGCTGGGTGAGAAAATTGGGTGAGGAAACTGCGCCGAGCAAGGACCGCTCCACTGCGCCGCTCACTCCGGCCGTCGCCCGTCGCCTGGACAAGCTGCCTCCCTCCAGTCCGTACCACCCGGATGCGCTGCCTCCTTCTGGTCTACCACAAATACGCCATCGTCCTGTCCTTCCGCAACTCAAAGTCCCATCTGACGCAGCCAGATTCCAGCAGCAAGCGTCCCCGAGGTGGAGGCAGATGCGTTGGTGGGCTAGGGAGTAGCTACGTCCGCGCAGAGCTGCTGGATGGTGGTGGCTTCAGCAACGGTGTTGAGCCAAGGCATGTGTGGCTATGCCGCTATGGAAAAGGGCAGCGATAAAAGGATTCCTGTGTATTTACAAACCTGATTGGTTTTTGTGGCAAAGCTCTTCTTGGCAACTCACAGTTCAATCAGTTCATGTGTATCGCAGCCTGTTGAGGCTTCTTGTTATCTAGCTCTTGTATTGTCCATGTTTCTGTTGTTTTCTCTTCCTTTTGCTATGTTTTCACCGAGCAATATTTGGCTATAAAGCAATTCAAGCATAAATGAAGCAGCTTACAAATTTGTTCTTTCACTGTGTCCGATTTTGATGCCATTTCTTGCTGAAATTTGTATTCCTGAAGTATTGCCATGGTATTCTACAAATATATGTCAGCAAGGATTTGAGAGAAATTGTTGTGTATAGCAGAACACAAAATTGTAAAGCATAAAAATATTATGTAATATATTGGTCTATTTATATGAGGCCACTGCACCACGTTATATTATGTTGCCAAATGATTTCTTCGACTTAGAGATGCCTGTAATGTAGGTGCACTAGATGCAAGTCCTATCTACAATAATTCGTTATGCATGTTTCTTGTGCAAAATATTATCCAAAAGCAATTGAGCTCATGATTGTATTATTTTGAAGGTAAGATTCTGTTAACTCGCTTTGTGCATCTTTGCGACCCTAAAAAATGTGTTTTCTTCCGTTACAACGCACGGGCACATGTGCTAGTATAATTTAAAACGCGGAGAGAACAATAAATAAACGCCACCGAGCATTGTGTAAAAAAATGACATTATTGACATTTCGCACGATTCCTTTTTATAGCGGGGAAGTTCGGTGCAAATCTATTATATAATTAAAACAACAAACAATCAACGGTGAAGATTTACTGCTCTAAAGTTAAGATATCTCAATGGTTTAGATTTACCCGCATCCCACGACACGTTATGGTTAGATTCACCCTCATCCACGGCATGTACGCCAGATTGATCGTTTGCAATCTTTAAAAGCGACGTATACAAGTTGGAGTCCGGGATACGAAACAACTGCCTGATAGATTTCCATGACACACGGGACCATAGCACGCACGTTTAAAACCCTAAAATTCCACATCCAACCAACGCTTTCGCAGGCACGATCCAAGCATCCTTGAGAGCACAAAAACGTGCGACGACGCCATGACAATCCCATCAAGTACAGCCTGGCAGATCGGCAGCGATGCATCCAGCATGCGCTCACGCCGCATGAACCCCGACTATCGATTTCCTTCGACAGAAACTTGCCCTACCGCGTCTGCTTATGCCGCAGCCGCCGGCCGCCGATTTCACCGAAGGGCGACTAAAAACATGGATCTTTTGCAGTCTTGAAAAGGAGTCCAGGATATGATTGACTGATGGATTTCCATGACACACGGACAAGCATCCGTAGCAGCAAAGCTATCAATCATCGTATATGTTGCTACAGGATTATTCAGTTCTCTAAGATAACTTATATGGTCGCCTGGGATGCACGCCGTTGTTCGTGCGGCCGGCCGCTGCTCAACATATACGTAGTAGCCCAATCGCCTGTGTCTGTACCGATATCCACAGGATGGAAGGATACCTGCACGCACACATCAATCGACGCTCTGTTGTTCACGGAACAGAGAAAGCTGATGCCTATTTGTTCAATGGATCGCCGGCGGGACAAGCAATCAAACTATCAAATTAGGCAGTTCAGCCAAACAACACGTATGCCTTGCGGGGCTTCTGCAATTTGTATTTTCCTCGCATCAAGAATTTGGGATCGTCACTACAATGTGCATGCACAGTGCACTTATACCTAGACCGCGGCACAGTTCATGCGTCTTACAACATATTACATTGTCCATGGTATCCAGCACCATGCATACAGCACGCTAAGCCGCATGAACCCCGACTAACCCAATACGTACCAGCCACGTTAGCACGTCCAGCAGATCGAAAGAAGATAGAGGATTGTTGATTTAGACTAGGAGGACTTGCAGCGGATCTTTGAGAATATTTGATGGCTGACGCCTTCTGTGAGGCTGCCGCGAAGTAAACTGTGGCGTACTGGTGATGCACCTGTTCAGTTCCTCGACATCTTTATTTCCAAGATCTGTCCGAGCAGCAATCCAGCACGTATTTATCTCACGATTGTTGATTTGGAAGAGGAGGTGCCATGCGTTTCACTTCCTTATTAAGATGGAGGAGCATGCATGTCAGCAACATACTAATCACGTTTTTCACTCTCAATTTAAATCTGCATAGAGGTACGTAATGTTTTGATTGCTTCAGTTTTTCTATTGGTAGGTGTACTACGATCAGCTAACTAACACAACGAGGTAATATTTGTTGATGCCTTAATTACTTATTTACATTTCTCAATGCCATGCATCAGAAAAGCCCTCTAAATATAAATAGTACTGCATTATTTCTTTATATTTTTGATTTGCATGTAGAGTTTACTTATATCAAGGATTTGTTTAGTTGTGAGACATCTCAATCCGGAATGCAGGTTAAAGGTCGAACGCACATATTTGTAATCTCAAGCATGGAATAAATATGGTATGTGTCTTATGTTTTGGTTAAATATAGTACTTATATATCCTCTCTTCTCTCCGCATAGATATGTGCTATGAATTTTTGGTATGATATATTATATGTGTCCAGACAATCCAGTCTCATACTTTCAGAGAACAACATTAGCATTGTGGCGGTAATATGCATGGCTGAGAGCTTTTACTGTGTGATTTGCCAAATAATGTGTCTTCAATTATATAACACCCAATTGGTGAGAGTTGAAAAGGAGGTTAAATAATTAATATTCACGTGCTAGATCCGATATATTATAGAACCAAAATAGAACGATCAAGGTAGAGCCCAGGTACTACATGTCAATGAATTCCATTTATTTGTAGGACCAAATGATATTAAAGGATTACATTGAAACTAATTTAGTTTTATTACTCTAATATTTATGTGATTTAGAGATATGGATTCTTTCGATTTACCACATGATAATGACATAGGTTGTCACACCTGGCCGTGATGTAACTTAAACAGTTCAACTACTTGGAAAAAACCTTGAACACCCTGGAGGTTTATCCCCTAAGCTATATTTTGATGATTAGAGGTTGGCAGAAGAATACTTAGGCTAACACCCAGTGAGTAACTTTTTTGTAAAAGTTAAGCTCTGAATCATTTGATCCAGTGACTCTGTGGCAGGAGGCCTAAAGATTGTTATAGTGTTTTTCTTCAGGAAATTGGAGGAATAAGTTAATATAGAGCTAGATTCTTCGTCACATGTTGCTATTGTTCAGGTTGCTGGACTGTCATGTTTATAAAAAAGTAATTTAAACCTTAATACGGCTTAGGGTGAATTGTTATGTTGGTCTGTTTGATGTCTATGCCATAATATAGCGATTTCCAATAAGATGTAATTTCCAGAAAAAGTGTAAATTTTATCATCCACAATCCTTTAACTTCTTTCCCATTTTTGTTCTATTTTTAATTTGTTTGATAATACCATTTCATTTATTTATTATTAGGAAAATTGATCTAACTCCAGTTCATTCAAGAGATATTGTTTAGTGGTAAGTCACACTTAGTAAATTGTTTCTCAGCTAAGTACTTATTTTAAATTTTTAACTCCATATATTTGAACTATAGTTGGTCTTCAATGTGACTATGACGAAATTTGAATTGTAAATGAGATATGCTTAAGCATGTAAAGTTAATATAGAAGATTGAGAAATATCAAGTACTGCTATGGAACATTCCATGTAATCTTTGCTAGCATAAAGTCTGTTTGTTACGCACTGATCATATTGATGTTTGCTTTTAGCTCACATGCCTAATTAACTACCTGATTGTTTCTCAGAACTCTTCTCTATTTTGAAGCAAGGCATTGCAGGCTCAGTAAATGTAGTAGGCATTGCAGCCCAAATGCATTATTGTTGCGTCTGGACAATCAAAGAACAGAACAACAAAGTTCAAGTTCTGCGTTTCTTCTTCTTTCCTTTACCCTTAAGCAGATAATTTGGCTATTTTGCAGTTTGTACTGTGAAAGATTTGAAATGATCGTTCTATCAACCAAGCGCATACAGTACTGTACGTCCTATTGGTGCCTCCTGTTATTCATACTTTTTCTCCTACAGAAAGAAGGAGCTTATAGGGTACCTTTTATTAGTTGTGCTCCAAGCCAGCCCATTGGCTAATTTTCTTAAATGATTAGTATCCTAATTATACGATGGGCTTAACATTACTGTATATGTTTTTCTTATTGTCACAATTAATTTGTGAATTATAAATTGGGACTATGAAACTTTTTTTTGTGGTGAGGAGGAATATGATATATCGTGTAGTTAATCACATGGATTATATCGGAAATAGATTTTCTAATCTTTATTAGAAATTTGACCTGTTTGAGATTGTATATATATTGCTGTGTTGCCCTTTGGTATGGAACCAAATCAATGTCAACATGCATGACTCATGTCCAATGTACCCATTGAGGTGTCTCCCTCTTCCTGATCGATGCATTCAGTTGTCCAGATATTTAAATTATCAATCTAAAATGAGCTTGCATGTTTGGAGTCCCTTTTATTTTCAACTTATCATGTACATCAATATCTAAAAATCTAGCCGTGAAAATGCGCGGGTCACACCGCTAGCATGTTAGTATGATCTATCCATCCCTTCACATGACTATTCAATTACTATCCGATTTGTCTTTGTAAACAAAATTTCTCACCTAAGATTTGTATCATGGAGAGTCAGGCATGAAGCCCGCTAGAAGATGTGTCAAAGGGGAAAAACCACCATTAGATGTAATATAAGTAGATGAAACAATATGGTAGCTGAAGCTTAAGACTTACAAGATGATAAAGTGAAGCCTGGGTGAAACAAAGTCCTTAATTAACTGGTCTCTCAAACATGGATTATTGTGTTGATGTTGATATCCGCTCTCTGTGCTATAATATGTAAGTTTCAGTCAAAATTGGTAAATGCTCAATATTATGCTCCTGTGTTCATCGAATTTTTTACAAATAATACATATTGTTTTTTTTTGCAGGGATGAATATGTATCCTTATGCAACTACATTTATAAATAGGGGCAATACTTACTATTTATATCTATCGATTTTCTACATTGATGCGTCCCAAGGTACACAATTTATGCCATTGTTCAGTTATGTAAATTTGCTAAGTGTAAATTGAAAAGTACCCAGTGTACATATTACATGTGTCCTATTTTTGTTTGGTATGATGCACAGAAAATCCCTCGCTTGCAGATGGCCGAGTGGCAACTTCACCCTCGATCCGTCTCATGATATAAGATGATACAGCCAATATACCGAAATGGAGAAAATACTACCAGTGTTAGTGGCCAGAGAGCATAAAATTCATGCTACTCTACATTTGTTTTTTCCGAAATGGGAGAATAGCCCCAGCCTCTGCATTGGATGCTACTCTACATGCTATGGTTGAAACAACAACTAAAACGGAAAATTTTCTCAATAATATAGAGGGTGAAGCAATAGTGGTAATTAATATAGGTCAGGACACTTTTCAGATTCAAGTAATAATAGTCCACTTTGTGTTGAAAATACATTAATTGTTAAGATTGACATAATTCTTTATTATTCTCTTGCAGAACTGTGATTGCAAAATGAATTTAATACCTACAATGGTTCTTTAGACCAAATCAGTGAAGTGTGTTGGTTTATAAATACATTCATATCCTCTGTAGTGTATTAATATGACATGTGATTAGTGTTGAATTAAAAATAGAACAATGGTGAGTTAAGGTCATGAAGTTGGCAGAAAAATGTTTCCCAAACTAAGAGTTCATAGAAAATCTAGCCGCGCAAATGCGCGGTCCACCCAGCTAGTTATAAGTGAAAGAAGCTCCCAATAGTCAAGCGAGCAATCTGTATTGCACAACATCTGGTAGCGACGAAAACAGTAGTATTGACGAGAGAGCATACATGTACATAGACGGCGAGAGCTTTGTCAGTTTACAACAAGAACCACCAGCAAAAAAGAGATTACAACAAGAACGAACCCTTTTTACAGATGAATCATTCACACAAGACACAACACAAGATGGCTGACCAGTATACAGGACGTGCCCGCCTGGTGGATCATATTGGGATAGCGCTGGTGACGCGCGGGTAGACGACCCTGGCCGGGTGTCCCATGATGCGGCGGCCCTTGCGGTGGCGGAACAGGTACACCACCGCGCCCAGCGGCCACTCCACGACGCCGGTGGCCACGAACGCCACGAACCCCAGCGTCGGGCCGAGCACCTTGCACCGGCAAGGGTTGCTCCTCGTCCCGCACTGCACGCACGCCGGCACGAACGGCATAGCTCCTAGCTTCTTCTTCTCGAGCGAACGATTTCTTCTTGTTCAGGAATTTGTCTTGTGGATGAACGGCGAGCAGTTTGCAGCTGTTTGTGATTGAGGCATCCTGCCGTCAGGGCATATATATATAGAGGCTCGCGCCTGGGATGCGTGGCGCGACGGGTGTACGTGGGGAGTAACTGGTTTTGCTCAGGTTTTGCAAAAGGAAGGTGATGACGAGTCACAGTCGGCTGCCAGCCTGCCACGGCAGAAGCGCAGCACAAATCATTGGCTCACACGTGTGTTCTGCTCGTTTCTTGGAGTTGTCTGGAACCTAGTCACGTAATAGCTTCTCTCGGAGGAAAACCTAAAATACTGTTTGTGATTTCTCCCGCGGTTAGGCATCTTCATTCTTTGCCAAACGTGCACACGCGGCTCACCAACTTGTGCCTCACAACCCACGGCCGCCACGTTAATTTTCCTCCTCCTCTTCTATGAGACTATGACACATCACGTGCTAGGTTTCTTGTCGAGGGAAATGGATGATTTAGGGCCTTTTCGATTCATAGGATTGTCAAAAAAATTGTGTAAGATTAAAATCCTATGATAATTTTCTTATGAAACCGTTTGATTCATATGATCATATCATATAGGAAAAATTCTCATCAAAATCTTGTAGTACAAACTTCATACTAGAAAAATAATATGGGGTCTAACTAATGGAAAATTTTGTTCACCACAATTAAGGAACTTACTTGCCCCATAGGATTCAATTAGACATGTCATTACAATCCTATAAGTTTTCTATTTTTATACTTTCCCTATCCTATGAGCTCTTAGTCATTACATTTCTCGGTAACTTTCCGTTTTCATCACCATACTTTGAGAATTTCGATTTATATACTGCATGTATCCTATATCTTGTCAAAGTGTCAGTATGTCACTCCCTGCTGTATCCTAAGTGTTATTTGACTTGAGCGTGTCACCGTAATTTGGGAATTTCGATTTATGTACGATTCCCTCCGTACCAATTTAAAAGTCACAAGATTTGAACTAAGTTAGTTCAAACCTTCTATAAAACAGCGACGCTTAAATCCGGGTAGAGTAGTAGTACGTAGAATAACGTAGACATCGTCGTTATTATCTCTGACTAGAAAAATCCAAGTTGATCCCAAGTCGGTTCGTATGCAGAATCTAACTAGGAGCCGACAAACGTCTACTTGTCTGATACCCCAAATTAGGAATGTCACGTCTTCCGTGGACTCCTACTAGTAGTTGGATGCTTCGTCGTGAAATCGATGGAGAAGGAGCTGTAAGAAGATCCGGTCTGGACAGCTTTTCTCATGTTTGTTCTAGGTTCTTTAGTGCAAAATGTAAGGATCAACATCTAAATTTATTTTATTTTAAGGTCCTTTTTGTAAAATGTACTCCGCTGACGATAAATGCAGCGCTCGGGGTCCTTCGCGATCCCTCTTTGAAAGAGCATTGTTGCTCTTATTCTTGTTTTGGTGATTGATCACAATACAATAATAGCATTTAACTTGTTGTCTAAGTTTACACAGGTTCTATAAACGGTTCTATGTCGCTCACACTTTAAAGAGAAGAAAAAGAGTGTCAATCTGCCAGGGGCGGCAGTACCGCCGCACAAGCGGCGATAGTACCGCTGGCTTCTGTGGATTACGGTACAGCGGCAGTACCGCTCGCACTTCCGCCTAAAACGTGTTCGGGCGCGTTTACCGGAAGTACCGCTGCGCAAGCGGCGGTAGTACCGCTGGCGTCTGTGCGTTACGGTACACCGGCAGTACCGCTCGCACATCCGCCTAAAATGCGTTCGGGCGCGTTTACCGTTAGTACCGCTCCCTGAGCGGCAGTACCGCTTCTACGGGTTCTGGAAAACGAGCGGTAGTGCCGCCCGCACTACCGCTTAAAAGGAGCTCGGTGCTGTTTAGCGGCAGTACCGCTGGTGGAGCGGCAGTACCGCTTGTGCGGGATTTGGAAGACGAAGACCAAGGCGTTGACCGCCCAAATGAAGGCTCCCGCACCACCGGTACTACCGCCCCTTCAGCAGCGGTAGTACCGCGAGTGCGGGAAAGTTGCCCCCAACGGGCAGAATTGAAGGGAGGGTATTTATTGCCCTTCACCTACCTTGGGACATTTAAGCTACACGAAAATATCTTACCACCATTGATTGAGAGCTTCATTTAGTGAGATCTCCCACTCCAACCAATCAAATCCGTTGATACTTTGAGGAGTGAAGGAGGAGGTCCCGATCTACATCTCCACCGAAGGAATTTCGAATCCATCCATCCCCTTTGTGGTTCTTGCTCCTCATTGGTTGCTTGTAACCCTAGGAGGCCTTTGTGGGTTCCGGATACCTCAACTTGTTTGCGAGGTGCTCCGGGATATTGTTGGGAGGCTCCAACTCATTATGGAGTTCCCCAACCTTTGTGCACGGCTTGGTCAACGCCGCGAAGGTGACCTCATAGTGGAAGAGCTACGCCTTCACCGACAAAGCTCACGGAGAATAGAGTGAGCACATCCGTGCTATTGGAGTGCCTAGGTGGCTCTACACTCCTCCAACGTAGACGTACATCCTTGGGAAGGAACTATGGGAATCATCTCCGTGTCTCTACTTTGCGGTTACTTCTATCCTTTACTTGTTGCTTCCGCTACGCTTTATCTCTTGCTTGTATCACATAGGTTGTATTCATCTAGTGCACATCTAGTCAACCTTCGTTATACTTGCTCTAGCCCTAATTGGTAGTCGCCTAATCACCCCTCCCCCCTCTAGTCGACCTTTCAATTGGTATCAGAGTATGGGCTCTTATCTAAGGCTTCACCGCCTAAGAGAAAATGGTCGATGAGAAGGATCCCGAGGCTCCCGTTTCCAACGCTCATCTTGATGACGTTGTTAGTGGCCTTGAGACCAAGATCGAAAATCTTGATGTCAAGATCACCACCAACGTCATTAATGAGATGTGGAAGATGTTCGAGCAAATTACGGGAAAGCCCCTCGTGTGGATGACGCCCCATCCTCTCTAGACTCCCCAAACAAAGACGGCGACGTCTTGACTTTGGAAGTCGATCCCAAGAAAGCAAAGGCGCAAGCCAATGCCGACTCAGGAAAAGGAGAGAATGGTACATCATCCACCTCGAAGGCTATTCCGGGGGTGTATTCACAAGTTCCACCGGAAGAAGTGTATTACCAAATCCACCGACAAGTTGACAAGCCACACATCGCCAATATGGGCGCACCTCCTAAGCTTGACACAAAAGACTTTCCTAATTGGCAATTTTGCATGAAGTCACACATGTCTAGTTCTTGTGTTGATTTGCTTGACATTATAGAGCGCGGCTTCTCTCCAAGGGATCCCGCCAATTTGACTCCAAGTGAGAAGGCCGATCATCAACTCAACGCCACCGCTATGCACATGATCCAAACCGCCGCCGGTCCAACGTATCTTACTCACCTCCGAAGATGCACCACGGCGAAGGAATCATGGGCCGCCCTCCATACCTTGTTCTTGGGCAATGAGAGCATTCAACGCTCCAAGTATGAAGCGGTCCAAGACGAGGCCGATGAGTTTGTGATGAAGGATGTTGAGACTCCCGAAGAGCTTTATAGAAGACTCACCGCTCTTGCCATCACTTTGGGCGACTTTGGCCATGAGAAGATTGGTGATGATTGGATCAAGCGCAAGTTTCTCAAGGCAATCACTCCGTCCAACCAAGGATTGGCTCAAACCATTCGATCAAGGCCGGACTTTGCTTCTCTTAGCTCCAACACAGTTGTCAATGAATTTGTATCTATTGGAATGGTGGTCAAGAGCTCCATCAATGCTCTTGCTCGCCAAAGAGGACTTGCGGGTCAATCACCAAATGTTTCTTTGAAATCCAAGGCCATTGCATGTGAGGAAATGGTTGAGTATGAAGATGAAGAAGATGATCCGGAAGAGACCAAGCAAGCCTATAGTGAACACATGGCTCTTGCCGCAAAGGCTTTTTGGGGCAATCGCTCTAAAGGTGCAAGATCTTTCGCAAGAGGAGGCAAGTCAAGATTTGAACGACCAAGGACGTGCTATAATTGTAGCAACCAAGACCACTACATTGCCGATTGCCCGTACAAGAATAGAGAAGACACCAACGGCAAGCTCGTGAGAAAAGACAAGAGCATCAAGACCGTCGGCAACAAGAACTTCGTGAAGAGGAAGGTTCCAAATGCCTTATGTGTCCAAGATAGGAAAGTGCTTGAAGAGTACATATCCGGTGATGAGGATGATGATGTTGAAGGTATGGCGCATGTGGCCATTGCTACTACTTCCACTACACCGGCATCCCTCTTCGAATCCCCCAATGAGAATGAGGCCATTTCCTACACATGGCTTATGGCAAAAGCCGGCTCGGTAACCCCTTCACCTAAGCCCGTTGTTTCTACACCTCCTTCTTTGTTGAATTGTGTAGAAAATGTTGAGAAGGAGGCCCAAGGTCCAAATGTGGTGGACTTATGGCTAGCTAAGCTCAAGGGGGAGAATAAAGTTCATGTGAATGCTCTTATTGAGCAACTTGATGAGACTAACCTTCTTGTAGATGAAAAGGAGGAGAAACTCTTGACCATGGAGGCTAATGAGTGTGAGTACGCTAATGAAATAGCGGAGCTATCCAATGCTCTTGAGAAAGAGCAAACTCGTAGGAGTGCTCTTGAAGAGGCCCTCTCTAATCAAGAGGAATCATATGCTATTGATATGTCTAGGGTAAAAAAGGATCATGAACATGCTCTTGCTATTTCCAAAATTCTTAAGAATGAAAAGAATGAGCTAGGTATTGGCCATGCTAGACTTGAAAAGGAAAATAAGAGACTTGATGAGGAACTCAAAGCCCTCAAAAAGTCTTTTGATGAACTCCAAAAGTCTCATGATCAATACCTAGGTCAACAAGTGAAACAAAGTCTTGCTTCTTCCTCTAGTAGTAATGTTGCTAGCTCTAACTCTTGTTGTGAGCATGCTAACCTTGTTGAGGAGAACGCTAGGTTGAAGGCCCAACTTGAGAAGGGCCTTGCTTCATGCATTCAAGGTGAGAAGAATCTCAATGATCTTTTGAGCAATCAAAAGGATTAAGTTGGGAAAGAAAGACTTGGGTTCTCTACCAAGTCAAAGAAGAAGAACAAGAAGAAGAAGTCAACTCCCCCTTCCAAAATATTGTCTTTATTAAGGAGGGGAGATGGCTAAGGAGAAGGAACCCAACACCATTTGGGTGGTGAGGCCACAAGGGGCAACGCCACTCACAATGACTTTGCCGGAAATATAACCCATCTTATGTTCTTTTGAAATCTAGAGATGGACATGTTTATGCTAAATATGTTGGAACTTCTTATGGTGATGATTATCATTGGGCTATTTGGGTTCCAAAGACCCTTGTGACTAACAAGAAAGGACCCATTCAAAAATGGGTACCTAAATCAAAGAATTGATCTCTTGTAGGGTGCGGCGTCCGGTGCGGGTCGATGGACGGTGGATAGTGGCGCATCCCAACACATGACCGGACGCATTGACTTGGTGGATGATATCGAACATCCTTTACCACAATATTCCCATGTCAAGATTGGTGACAACCGCGAGCTTAAGGTATTGGGACGCGCAAGGTTGTTGTTGCGAGAGAAATCTCGATCAAGAATGTCCTTGTTGTTGAGTCCCTTGGTTACAATTTGCTTTCCGTCTTTCAACTTACTAAATGTGGTTATGGGTGCTATTTTGATGACGAGAGTGTGATCATCACCGTGAAGGGGTCTCTTAAAGTAGTCTTTGTTGGGCATGTCGACTTCGGTATGTATGTGCTTGATTTCTCGAAAGAAAGCACCTCTACCGCAACTTGCTTAATGGCTAAAGTTGATGTGGGTTGGCTTTGGCATCGCCGACTAGCCCACACCAATATGAGAACCTTGCATGACCTTCAAAGTGGTAATCACATTCTTGGGCTAACCGATATTAAGTTCTCCAAAGATCGTGTGTGTAGGTCTTACGTTCTAGGCAAGCAACATGGAGAAGCCCATCCACAAAAGATGCATATTACCACCTCCAAGATTCTTGAGCTCATTCACTTGGAACTTTTTGGTCCTCTATCTTATGATAGTCTTGGAGGAAAGAAGTATTGCTTGGTGATTGTTGATGACTATTCAAGATACACATGGGTCTATTTCTTCAAGAAGAAGAGTGAGACTCAACAAAGAGTCATTGATTTCATCAATATGGCCCAACGTCAATTTCAAGAGAAGATCATGGTGATTCGAAGTGACAATGGGTCCGAGTTCAAGAACTACACCGTGGAGGATTTCTTAGTGAAGAGGGGATTGCACATCAATACTCTACCCCATACACCCCTCAACAAAATGGTGTGGCGGAAAGGAAGAACCGGACGCTCATGGATGCGGCAAGGACTATGATTGCGGAGTATGCTTCTCCATACAACTTTTGGGCCGAAGCCATTGCCACCGCATGCTACATCACCAACCGGGTCTATCTTCGTAAGATCACAAACAAGATCCCATATGAGATTCTCCTCGGCAAGAAGCCGGACCTTTCATATTTCCGCGTCTTTGGATGCAAGTGCTTCATTCGCAAGAAAGGTAATCGCTTGTCAAAATTAGAAACTAGATCAATTGAGGGCATCTTTGTTGGTTACTCCACAAACTCTCACGGCTATAGAGTCTACAACAAGACCACCGGTCAAGTTGAAGAGTCTAGTGACGTGAAGTTTGATGAGGATAATGGCTCCCAAGTGGGGCAAGTTGATTCTAATGTTGTAGGTGATGTTCCCATGGAGCTCGCCTTGAGGAGGATGGCAATTGGTGATATCCGTCCTATTGAAGAGGACCCTCCTCAAGTTGAGCCACCTCAAGACTCATCACCTATCCAAGTTCCTCAAGTGATCCAAGAACAAGCTACGAGCCCTCAACCAAACGAGCAAGTTCAAGAACAAAGTGATCCCATTGTTGAACAAGATCATCCCATTGTTGATCAAGTCCAACCCAATGATACTACACATGATGTTCAAGAACAAGCTCATGATGGTGCACAAGACCAAGAACAACTTCATGATCAAGAACAAGTTCAAGATCAAGGTGGTGCACATGACTCCCATGATGAAGGTGATGATCAAGCTACATCTCAAGAATCTTCGGAGGAAGTCAAGGCAAGAAGAGCAATGAGAAGAGAACGAGACCTCGTCCTCAAAGAACATACTTTGGATAAAGTCCTCGGAGATGTTAGAGGCAAGGTCGTCACAAGAAAGCAATTGGCAAGCTTTAGCACCAATCATGCTTTTGTCTCCTTCATCGAGCCCAAGAAAGTATATGAAGCCCTTGAAGATCATGATTGGGTGGAGGCCATGCATGAGGAGCTAAACAATTTCAAGCGCAACAAGGTGTGGAAGTTGATGCCAAGGCCAAAAGATTGCAAGAACGTCATCGACACCAAGTGGGTCTACAAGAACAAGCAAGATTCGAACGGCATTGTCATTCGAAACAAGGCAAGATTGGTGGCAGAAGGCTTCTCTCAAGTCGAAGGTGTTGATTTCGGTGAAACCTTTGCTCCCGTTGCTCGCCTTGAGTCTATTCGCATCTTGCTTGCATATGCATCTCATCATAACTTTAAACTACAACAAATGGATGTTAAAAGTGCCTTTTCTTAACGGTCCAATTAACGAGTTGGTATATGTGAAGCAACCTCCCGGGTTTGAAGACCCCAAGTATCCTGATCATGTCTATAAGCTCGAGAAGGCACTCTATGGCCTAAAGCAAGCCCCATGTGAGTGGTATGAGCACCTTCGTGAGTTTCTAGTCGACCGTGGATTCCAAGTGGGTGTCATAGATCCCACCCTTTTCACCAAGAAGGTTGGAGGGAACCTTTTCATATGCCAACTCTATGTTGATGATATCATATTTGGTTCTACTAACAATGCTTTCAATGATGAGTTTGCCAAGCTTATGACTAGCAAGTTTGAGATGTCTATGATGGGGGAGTTGGAGTTCTTCCTAGGTTTTGAAGTGAAGCAATGTAGGGAAGGCGCCTTCATCAACCAAGCCAAATATACCCAAGACATGCTCAAGCGATTCAACTTGGCGGGTGCCAAGATTAGCAAGACCCCGATGTCCAGAAAACATGATCTCCACACCGACACCGAGGGTAAAGATGTTGATCAAAAGCTTTATCGTTCTGTGATTGGTTCTTTGCTCTATCTTTGTGCATCTAGACTGGATATCATGTTTAGTGTGGGTAAGTGTGCAAGGAAAGCCATATGATGGCGGTTAAGCGCATCCTTCGATATTTAATTCATACCCCGAACTTTGGTCTTTGGTATCCCAAGGGTTCAAGCTTTCATCTCATGGGGTATTCGGACTCGGACTATGCCGGAGAGAAGAAGGATATGAAGTCCACTTCCGGGGGCTGCCAATTTCTTGGTCGCTCCTTGGTATGTTGGTCTTCCAAGAAGCAAAATTGTGTTGCTCTCTCCACCACCGAAGCCGAGTACATCTCCGCCGCAAGTTGTTGTGCTCAATTGCTTTGGATGAGGCAAACCTTGAAGGACTATGGAGCCAACTTTGACAAGGTGCCTCTTTTTTGTGATAATGAGAGTGCCATCAAGATCGCCCACAACCCCGTGCTACATTCCAAGACGAAGCATATTGAAGTGCGTCACCACTTCATCCGGGAGCACGTGGAAAGGGGCAACATTGACTTGTCTTATGTAGGTACCAAGGATCAACTCGCGGATATCTTCACGAAGGCTCTTGATGAAACAAGATTCCGAGAGTTGAGGAATGAGCTAAATGTCATTTATGCGAGTAACTTTGCTTGAGCACCGCGCACTCCTACCCATAGTGTACTTGATAACTAGTTTGGATGTAGGCATAGTTGTAGGGGGAGTGTTGCTCAATTCATGAGTCAACATTCCTCCTATGATGCCAATGTAGACAATTCGTGCTACTTTTGGTCACTTTTGGTGACAATATGTGCTTCACGATGAGTGTTGGCCGAGAATCCAAGATATATCTTCGCAGTTCCGGGTTGACTTTACTCATACATGGTGGCTTCGGCCACCGCCCTCCTCTTTGTGAGGAGTTGGAGCTTAGTTGTTCTTATTTGGGTTTTTAGACCTCTTTCGCTTTTGTGGAGAGTACCCTAGCTTTGGCTTTTCACTCTTTGCTTCTTGCAAACTTGGGTACCCTCCTCTCTCAGTTCGTGCTCTAACCTAAGCCAAAATCTCATCTCAAAAACCTCACTCTTTCTAAAAATGCCTTTTATTTCGTGCTCTCGGTGTTGTTTTGGTCGGAACCGGTGACATCGTGCTGTTGGAATTTAAAATCGAAAATAAAATTCCACCAGCACTGTGCCCCCAGGTACCGGTACTACCGGCCCTGGCGGCGGTACTACCGCTGACGCGGTGCGACAGCATTCCGGGCCAGCGCGTGGGACCCTGTCAGGCCCTGTAGATTGACCGGGAGCAGTAGTACCGCTGGATCGTGCGGTAGTACCGCTCGTGCGGATCTGGATCGGAAGGGCTCGGGCAGGAGGGGTGAAAGAAGTTGACTTTCACTTTCCCCTCTGCAACCGTCCTCTCCACACCCGATCCGGCGCCGCCGGCCACCTTCACCGCCGGGAACGAGCTCTCCCGCCCTCGGCCCTTGCGGTCCTTGCCTCGAGAAGGCTCGAGCACCTCTCCTCTCCCTCGATCCTTCGGCATGACCACCGGTATGCCTTCTCCCTCTCTCCTATCTAGTTGATGGATGGAGATGATTAGATGGGGTTCCCTAGTGTGTTCTTGACGAATTGGTTTGGTAGAGATGCATCTTAGGGATCCTAGAACCTTTGTGTAGAAGTATTGTGACGAATCATTGGCTAATTTTGTAGTTCTCCATCTAGATTCATTGAAACTACCCGGGCTGTTGTTGGTGTTCCTCATCGAATTCTCTCACCATCCCGTGGTAATTTCAATCCTCCTAGTTGATGTACTTCACCTTAGCCCTTGTTTCCTCCAATTTTTGTACCATTGTGGTCTTGGTTTCCTAGTCATGAAATTTTTGGCATTACTCGTCCATGCTATCCCTCCTCTTGCTAATCACAGGTGATCTTGGTTCGATAGGTTCTCGTACTAGGGGCAAGAAGGCCAAGACCACGGTTGATGATGAAGAATCCTCAGGCAAGGGCAGGGTCAAGCAAGGGGTTCGCAAGACACCATTCTCCTTCACGAAGATGACAGATGCACAGTATGTTGATCTGAGAAAGTTGAATCCATATGAGTTTGCCCGCATGGACTTGGATCCAAAGGTTCGAGGGACCAATCCCTATTTCACACCGTCTTTCAACAACACTGCTATCATACTTATCTTCACAAGGATCCAAAGAACAATGTGGTGAAGCAGCAATACATTGACATTGGCCACATGGAGAGGCACCCCGAGTACTTTGAAGAAGCTCTCAAGATTTGCAAGGAGCTTGACATCATACGCTTTATTCAGCTCCGTGAAAACTTTGATGAAGATGTTGTGTATCAGTTCTTTGCCACCGTGTCTTTCAACCTGGTGGACCGCTCTATTACCTGCATGACCAAGGCAGAACAGCTCACAGCCCTCTGGAGTGACATTGGGACAATGCTAGGGTGTGTTGATCATGGTATGGTTCCTCCAGCTGACTTTCATGCAAATTGGTTCCGTGTTCATGCGGAAGACAAGCCCCTGGCGAAGCATCTTCTTGCTCCTCTCTACTTTTGAGAAACATACACTACGGGTCATTCCGAGGGTCTTTACCCTCCCTATGAGATTATGCACAGGATTTTCCGAGATACCATCAACCCAAAGGCGGGCAACATTGATGAGATTCATGGCTACCTCACCACCCTTATGGTAAGGATGCACGAGTTCAAGACCAAGGGGAAGAAGCTGGATGTTATGGACTATTTATGGAATGAATTTTGGCATATTGTCATTAACAAGAAGAATGCATCTTTTGTCCCTCATGTCATGAAGATCATCATTTGGGCTTGGAGCAAGGAACATCCCATGGCGGGTCTCTCGGATCCCAACTGTTGGACCCCTCACAAGCCCAAGCAGCTTCACATCAAAGATCACAGTTTTGAGACTGCTCAAGCTCGGAAGATAGCCAAGAACAAAGCCACTGCTGGGACTGCTGCTGGGGGTGCTGGCCCCTCTCCTGCTGTCGTGGTGGTATCACGGCAGATGCCATAGGATGGCTTGAGTTGGGGCCGATGGACGCTGGTGGAACCGGGGAGGGATAGCGCGCTAAGGAGCGCACACGGAAGACACACCAGCACACACCATCTACCCAGGTTCAGGGCCCTCGTGAGGAGGTAAGACCCCTACTCCTGCCTGTCTGTCTCAGTATATCAAGATATGGGAATACACAGGTGCTCCTCGAGTTGTATGCTCTCTGCTACGGTGAAGCTCTCAAGGAAGAAGAAGGAAGCTATGGGGGAAAAGATCTCTCAGCGCATCGTCGTCCCTCACGCAGGAGGGGGAAGGGCTCTTTTTATAGCCTAGCCCGAGCAACGGTCTTGTCTCCGTACCGGCACTGTAGCCATGCGCGTCTGCATCAGCACCTCGGTCATGATTGTGTCCTCTGCCACGGACAGGACGTGGCCTGCCCATGCCTCGCACTCTATTCCCAGGTACGCCCGTGGTCAGCGGTAGGTGTGACCGGTCACCTCGTACCCGCGCCATGACGCCTGCCATGCTCCCGTGTCAGGCGGGATGTGACCGTTGCATTGACTTCCAACCGGCATAAGGTGCCTCTTCTCTTTAACCCGGCATGGATATACCGGATGTCCCTTTCTTGGTTATCCTCCATGGACATAAGAGAAGACACGATGATACCGACATTTGTATGTCGGTCGGTATATGTCGGTTTGCATCAGCATCATATCCCGGCCCCTTCTGGGCCTGGTTATGTCGGTTTCATATGTCGGTCAGCATATGTCGGTTTGCACCAGCATCATATCCCGGCCCCTTCTGGGCCTGGTTATGTCGGTTTCACTGTACCTCGGTCCACTCTTGGACATAAATTATACCATACCTTGACCCTACCTCGGGGTAGCCCCCCGACATTAGTCCCCGAAGCTGGTGCGGTCCTGCAGACTCGGATGAAGGGCCACACCAGGTTTACACAACCAAACCAACTTGACCATCTATCCGACATATATATGTCGGTCCAAATCAAACATCAGGAACCAAATCTCCAACCACTTTCAACATCTGCCCTTATGTCGGTTTCTCCGACCCAAGAAGATTTTCTCGATCTTTTCAAAGATCTTGCCATTGCACGTGGCAGCAAAACGCTGCGCGTCGCCTAGGTTCCGGTGCGCGGACAGACATGCCTCTACGCGCATGCCACCCACGTCACGCGAGCCCCACGAGCTGTCACGGCCCCTGCGCACTTGAGTGCTTTGACCGCACAGGCGTGCACATTACCGCGCGGCTCCTCGATTCTCGCGCCAATAACCACACCATTAACCACGCCTTGAGCGGTTTCCACTCTGTGGCCCACTATGAGGCCGATCGTGCGGCCGTTTTTACCGCCAACTGCATAGATCATGCGCAGTTAATCCACAGGGGGGTTGCGGGGATCGTGCGCGGTAATTTCGCTAACCGCACACCTCCCACGCCCATAAATAGGGGAGCGGGGCACCTCGCTCTTCCTCTTTCTTCTTCTACCGCATTCTCCATCCTCTTTCCCGTTCCTCTGCGCCATCGCCGCCGCCGCGCAGAGCTCTCCACCACCGCACGACGCCGGAGTTCTTCACGCAGCCGCCGAGCCAAGCTCACCGTCGGCACGGCCTGCGCTCCTTGCCTCGCGCCGCCGCCGCATCTACGGTAAGTTGTTCATCCATAGCACCTCATAGATTCTCTCTCATAGGTTTCCTTTAGATCTTCTTCTTAGTTTCTCTTTGGTGTTTCTTTTCCTCCACCGCATAAACATCGAGAGATGCTCACCGCCGGTGAATCCTTGCCTCTTTGCAGAATTCCGCCGCCGGCACGGGTGCATGGCCTTCATTTCCTCATCGCGCCACCACGATGTCTACTAGCAATGCCGCGGATCCCGCCGACGCCGCCGTCGAGGAGGGTGAGCGCGCCGGGTGGGAAGGTTCCGACGTCTCCCAAGAAGAAATCGATTGGCTGATCCGAACTCGGCGTATCCCGAAAGAGGTGATATGCCGGCCCCCTGGCAAAGAGGCTGAGCCGAATTTGGAACCCGGCGAGCGCGTGGTCTTCGTCGCGCACTTTGAGCGCGGCTTTGGCCTCCCGACGAGCCCGTTCTTCCGAGGCTTCTCAGATCGGTTTCATCTTCAACCCCATCACCTTCCAGCCAACGCTATCACCACTCTCTCGGCATATGTCTCTTTCTCGAGGGATATCTCGGTCTTTGGCCCACCGTTGACCTTTGGGCCAAGTACTTCCAACTCCGGAAGCAGAGTGTTCCGGATCCAGAAAACAAGAACTTCCCCAAGGAGATGACCCCGTGCGGAGCCGCTACAATTATACCTCGGAAAGCCTCCATCTTTCCTCGGATTCAAGGCCTGGATTCATGCCGGAAGTGGCAGTGCACGTTCTTCTATGTGAAGAGCCCGGACAATGCCGATCTCTTGAACCTGCTGATGGCCCTTCACGTAGTTACCCCACAACGGCGCTAGAAATTGCTAGCCCTTCGTGTGATTACCTGCGTGAAAATTAAATGGGTTAGGTTGAGACTCCAAGTGCAGAGTGTATGTAGTAGTGGAAGACAGTTTTCCCCACGAGGGGTGACTCGAGGGTTTAATATCGAACTCTCGGGGAACCAGTATTTCAGGTGTTATCTCCTTATCCTTCTCTTGAGAACCTGCAACAAAATAAATTGTTTTGTGCCCTCAACCTCACCAAGTGGTTGTCAAGCACAAGGTGTGAGAATGATAATAAAATAAATATGCAAACAGTAGAAAATATGCAATGATGGTAAAATAAATATGCAAGGATGATGGTAGTAATGATAAATGGTATTTTTGGGTTTTTTATGATGAATGCAAGATGTAAAAGTGTTTTTGTATTTTCGGATTTAATAATGGAAGCAAACAAAAGTGATGATAAAAGTGTTGGAAAGGTGTTTCTTATGATTAAAAATGGACCGGGGTTCATGGTTTCACAAATGCACTATCTCTTGATAACGTGGTAGACAATGGAACACTAAAATTAACATGAAAGATGGCAAGACATGGTTTGACAAGTTATTTATAATATGGGCATCACGTCCTAACATAGAGATCTCAAGTATAAGTTGTTCTCTCTCTTATGCTCCACCAAGATGCGAACTAAATCATAACACCTTAGTAATTAAGATAAATCAGAGCATCTCTACTATATAATATCGTTAAAGGTGATGGTTGGCGGCGGTACGTCATAATAGAACTGCCCTTGAAGTTGGAAATAATTACCCACCATGCCACCGGTAAGTTAAAAAACGGTTCAAAATTTGTTGTCTGTCCGTTTCCGTCGTAGGCGATGGTTTGTTTTTTATTATCACTGCTTTCAATCAAATTTACGGCCCCTGACACCGCGTACGTGAAGTCCAAAGGAAACCGGTCTCCGTCGCCGCGAAAAAAAAAGGATTCGTCCCACGCTGCCCGTTCCCCTCGAGCCCCTGATTCTCCGCCACCCCCTGCGCGGCCAGGTTCCTCGCCGCTGGCTGGGCTGCTGCCTCAACGTCCTGTACTAGACTACAAGGGCGCGCGTACTCCCTCTGCTGGCCTTCTTCTACGCCTCTCCTGGAGATCCTTGGCGCCGTCACACAGACCTATACTTCGTCAAACTCAGCGCGCGCAGCGAGATCCTCCGAGGCGGCGTGGTCGTCGGCCAAGGACATCGTCAGGTGGAAGTCGACGGTGGACGGGTATGTGTCCAGCTAGCCCCGTACTGCTTCAGGGAGATGTAAGAGGTACGGCATGATGGAGTTGGGACCATCGCCGCACTCGCTTGCTTACTGGGATCGGAGTTCATTCACTGAAGCAAGACGTCAAGTAGTGTGGTGTCATTGCTTCTGGCAAAGGCAGTGACATGATCGGTGGGTATGAACAGCCCAAGCAGGGATCTGATTGCTTCGTGCTAATGAAGGCAGAAGGACACGAGGTGGAAGTGGTCAACAATTTGCGCCGACTGGGTACGCGCATGTGTTGGCGAGCAACGCCGCGGGCGGCGTGCCCCGGGCAGTGTGTGTGGCCGCCATACAGGCTGCAGGCCAACGTCGACGTTGGTACGGACGGCATGGTTGCAACGCTCCCTGGCGTGCTGGCCGACGTGGGTAGCGACCTGTTCTACCAACGGAAAAGGATGTCGCGCTTGAGGCATGCACATCCTATATGGGAGCGGCGTCCTCGGCTATCCTAGGAATGTTCTCTGGTCGATAAGACGACTGGAGGCAGCTACAACGCCTTCAATCTCTGGTTAATTTGCTGCTGCTTCATAATTTTCTTATATATGCTCACTAATTGGCTGAGCTAAACAAATCCCGAGTGTTCTGCTAAACAACCATCTCTATTCAGTCCGTTCTTATACGTTTTACTATATCAGATACACTCACTTTAAGGTCTCATTCGGATGGACCATTTTATTAATATGCATATACCGGATCTTGGATCCACCCAGTACATGATTTCATGAATTTGGTACACCACTTAAATTTCCATACCATGATACCAGGTCATACTTGTATTGCTGATTTCTCTTAATGATCTGTATAACTGCTTTGTTATCTTACACTTCCATGAGATGCATGCATTTGCAGATACACCTACGGAAAAGATGGTGACCTCAATCTTGCCATATTTGGATGAACCTAGATAGTTATTTAGTGTGAAAAATAAATCATTAAATTGTTTAGTAAGCCCGTAGCAACGCACGGGCATTTTGCTAGTAGCAATAAGTTCAATGACATGAAGTTAAAATAAGAACATGCTAGATCTAGTCATGGAGATAGTGGCCAAGGTCACATCCACTCTCCGGTAGCATGGTATTTTTGTTTATCCCTAGTGAGGCAACAAAGTAAGGTAGAAAACTCAAGTGGATCGCAGAACTATCTGTCACGTTCACTGCACTAGCCACCCCCCGTTACTCCAACTAATGCACACGTTCCCCCTCACATGCTCTCATAAACATGCTTGATCATGACAAGTAAATAAGAACGGGGTACATAATATGCATCTACTTTCATAACTGAAACAAAACCATTGCAATCTCAAACATGTATTAACTAATAATAAAGACCCACCACAAAAGAATTACATAGATGACCGTAATCATGTTCAGCAGCTCATACGGTACTAATTAGTGAAGCTCATAGAAAGGAGAGATACATAAGCTACTTCCACAAACCCATAGTCTAGGGGTGGACTACTCCCTCTTCATCATGGTGTCGGTGGAGATGTTGTTGGAGGGGAAGGAGACCACACCGGCAGCGCCCCGCCGGAGTTTTCCCCTCCAATCTTCAGCTCCAGGTCTCTGTTTCGTGGTTTCTGTGTTTCGGCGGCGCTCCCTTTCGTGAAAGCCCTGGGGGGGTCTATATATAGTCATTTTTAGGTCAAGACGAAGCTTCGGGAAGAAAGATCGACGGCAGCGGAGGCCCGAGGGCCAGGATGGGGGACCCCACGCGGTCAGGGAATCTGGCCACGTGGGCCCACCCCTTTCTGCCTTCTGGTCTCCGTTTCTTCGATTCCTTTGCGCCTACGTTTCGTTCCTTCCAAAAAAGTGATCCCCGTAAAGTTTCAGGTCATTTGGACGTCGTTTGGGTCCCTGAAACATCAAAATATAGAAAAAGGGGTTTTTTGACAGTGCAGGGTTAAATCCAGAAAAATGGGGAAGTTGTTAATTATCCCCAAAACTCAATACAAATCATGAATATAACCCTTATATGATGCAAATAACATGGAATGACATGTAATAAAATGTAAAGTTCATGTATGCATTTTACATGCATCACCTGCCGACATTCAGTCTCGGTGCCCCCACGGAGCAGTTTAATTGGCAGTTCAACCCAAAGGAGACAAATCTCGAGATCAACCAGATTCACAAGATCGTCAATCAGCTCCAGGGGGAAGGGATGACAGACGATGACCTCTTGAGAACCTTCATTAGCCGCCGAGTCTCCCCCCTCCAAAACCAAGTTCACAAGATCTGCCACATGAGTGGACAATACGACCCTACTCGGGTCAGCACTCATGAGCTGAGCAAGGCCGCCGTCCGGAAACGCGTCAAGTCAATCGCCAGGACGCGGATGACAGAGGAATGGGAATGGGGTAAAGAACCCCATGATAGAACTCGGCTTCCGGAGCATGTAAGTAATTTGCAATTTAGACCGACATATTTTGCCTGCCGAGACAACTCTTATGTCGGCACCATATTTGGCTCCTAGAATAACCCGGTTTTATTGCGTCTGATTTGCAGAGATTTGCTCGGCAAAAGATTGAAGACAGAGTGAATCCCTCCGCCAAATGGGGCCAAGATCTACCTGCCCCGGCCGTCACCGAGGTTGAAGACCCGGACGATGAGGATCATATGCCGATTCCGGCTGCTGGCGCCCCTGCCTTGGGTAAGCCTCAAGCCCGAGACTCAATCAGAGATTGGTCAGATGACGATGATTGTAAAATTTTAGAGGCACTTGATGTTCGTCCCATCGCATTTGCTTACCCACTGCCCTCGACACCAGCTGCCCCGGACGTCCAGGTTCCGAGTACACGCCATGCTACCACGGGCAACCGAGGCGGATCTCGCAAACGTGCCGGGACCAGTACCTCAGATACCGGGACCTCAAGCGCCCCAGACCCTGCAGCGAAGAAACCGAAGATGCAGACGAAATCGGGACATAAACCACGGGGCAAGAAGATGCCGCCAGTTACAGAAGGGTAAGATATCCTTTGCCGATATACGCTCGTTTCCCTTTCTTCCTTTAACTAAGATAATATTACCCGAGGTAACATCTTTTCCTTTCTCGATGCAGTGCCGCCCTTGAGGTCAGTCAGAGTGCATCCTCCGTGCGCTCACCTATTCCGCCGCCAGCGGTATCTCGGTCAACCGACATTGGAGCTGCTAGCTCAGCAAGGGCGAGTCCTTCCCCGATACATACAACTCCAGCCGACATACCGCCGCCGGCCTCTGATGCCGCACCTGGAGCAGGCACTAGTACAGAACGACACATCGGATACCCCTCTATGGCAACGGCAGGAGTTAGGCGACGGTAAATCGCGACATCCCCCGCGTGCCTGCACTGGGCCGTAAAGCAGGCCCACAACATCGGCAACGGTGTGAATAGTGGAATATATGTTGGCAACGGAGGTTAGTTTACCTCCGTTACCGATGTGTGCTCATCGCACATGGACAGTTTCGTAATCTCCGTTGCCATTAGAAGCAGCCCGACAGCCGGCCTATAAGAACCTACTATGCCCTTCACTCTCACTCTCACTCACTTCCAACCCTAGCCACCGCACAGTCTCCTCTCTCTCCACTCTCTCGCATGGCTTCCACCGTCGGCGCTGGTAGATCCGGCCATCGCGGCCGTGACCGCGGCCGCGGCCGTGGCTGCCCCACCCTCCGGGCCTTCAGGCAGCAGCAGCGTCAGCTGGTGTTGCGGGACGAGCTTGCGGAACAGGCCGCCGCCGATCTGTCCCCCGCGGGCTGGTCCCGCAGCCTTGGCGCTCGTCCGCACGGCGAAGGCTCCGGCCGCACCCGCTCATTTGGCCACCATTGCAGCTACCGCGAGATCCGCCAGGCGATGTACCCCGGCCGCCATCCGTCTTCCTCCTCCTCCTCGTCCTCGTCCTCCGACGAGGAGGAAGAGGAAGAGGAAGAGGAGGAGGATCGTGATCTGGAGATCGCTTGGCAACTCTCCTGCGCCGATTTCGAGCGCGAGGACGCCAAGCGTCGTCAGGGCGAGGCCGATCTGGAGGCGGCGGTCCTCCTCTCCGAGGCGTCGACCCAGGTCGAACGCGCCGAGGAGGCGGTCTACCAGTCTGACCTCCGGGCCGCCATAGCCCTCTCTTTGGTCCACGGCGAGGGCAAGGCGCCGCCAGGGGAGGCCGGCGCTAGCTCCGTCGCCGGCGGCGACGCTAAGCGAGCCCGCCTCGCCTAATGTAAGACCCCAGTTCAGTAGGATAGCTGTTTTCTAGTTGTAAGTAGCTAATTGTGTATCCATAGATTTGCTCTGTTTTTAGTAGGCATTGTTTACACATAGATTTTAGCTGTTTTCTAGTTGTAAGTAGCTAATTGTTTATCCATAGATTTGCTCTGTTTTTAGTAGGCATTGTTTACACATAGATTTAGCTGTTTTCTAGTTATAAGTAGCTAATTGTTTATCCATAGATTTGCTCTGTTTTTAGTAGGCATTGTTTACACATAGATTTTAGCTGTTTTCTAGTTGTAAGTAGCTAATTGTTTATCCATGGATTTGCTCTGTTTTTAGTAGGCATTTGCTCTGATTTTAGCTTTGTTTCTGTTATGCTGATGATTAAAATTAGTTGACACCGTGTGATCCGGGGGTGGCGCTAGTGATCCTTGTGATATGCACAAATACACATCGATCTTGTGCATCCTACTTGGCTCGCTTGCTCCATCCCTTGAATTTGTGTGTCCAATCTACCTATATATGAGGCATTGTTTAGGCTATGTTCTAGTTGTAATTAGTTCTATATTTTCTGTAATGCCGATGAAGAAGCATATGTCTTGTGTATAGAGATGAAGGAGCTTACATTTTGATTTTTTTCATCTCCTTTAGGGCGAGGAGGAAACCTGGAGACTATGCGGCGGCCGTGAAGACGTAGGAGCGGGGCTCCGTCCACACGGTCCACTGAAGCCGGCGCCTCCAGGAGCAAGACTTTTGTGCAGTACTAAATAGGTAGAAGAAGACCACGCAATGAAGCTGGGCGAAGAGGAAGGTGAAGAACCGGCGGCCGTCAAGCAGGAACCACAGGGCTCCGTCGACGGTGCAGCAGGCGTCACCGGCTTTTTTTTGTTTCCTTTAGCCCTCATTACAAACGGTCAAAAACTAATCTCCGTATCTGATGTAAAGACTAAAGGCAACGGTTATATATTATGCCCGTTGCTAAACTTATTGCAAACGATAAAAATCTCCGTTGCCATTGTGAGGCTTCACATCAGTGACAGAGGCGGGGACACGGACCCTTTCTCCGTTGCCGAACGGGTTTTTGGCCCGTTTCCGATGTGTCGTTCTATACTAGTGAGGCCAAGACGCCCCAGAAACCTCGGCCCCTGACCGAGATGATGATTCCGGTGCCCACATCATGGACTCCGAGACGGAGCGGACCGAAACTCCGAAAGCACCGGATCAGCAGCAACAACCACAACAACAACAGCAACAGTCACAGCAACGACAGCAGCAGCAACAGCAGCAACAGCCACTGCCACCGCAGTAGCCACAGCCACCGCCAACGTCTTCCGCACCGGCATCCTAGAAACAAGCACCACCGCCAAAGCCGACACAGCCACGACAACTGGCCACCAGGAAACTACCGGCCAATCCGAATAAACAACTGGCGCTGACTCCGACCCAAGCTCTAGCTGCATCCGTCTGCAGAGTCGTCGCAGCTCCTGGCTGGGAGTTCCCCCGGCTGCGAACTCAAAGCGGTAACAGCCTGGGCTCGGTGGAGCATTATAACATGGACTGGAATGCTGCCAACACCAACGAGGTTTCTTCCCAGAACCCGGCGCCCGCTTCCCAGACCTCGGCGCCCTGGCATCCAGCTGGCCCAAGCGCGCTTGCGCAGTCCATGCACACGCTGCAGGTTGCGGTCCTTCGAGCTAGCAAGATTGCAGAGGTAAACCTTCCTCGGCCTAGTCCTTTTTTCTTTTATCACAGATAATAGATATATATTATCTCCAGTCCCCGAGATTCGGGTCGAGCGGTTGATGCTCGATCGAGTAAAGATCACTCGGCGTGAATCTTCAAAAATTCCGACATCCAGTCCCCGAGATTCATGTCGAGTTTACTCGGCGTGAATCTTCAAAAATTCCGATATCCAGTCCCCGAGATTCATGTCGAGTTTACTCGGCGTGAATCTTCAAAAATTCCGACATCCAGTTTACTCGGCGTGAATCTTCATAATAACACTAACACTTTCCCTTTTTTAGGAATGCACCAATACTCGGACCGAGGTGTTCCAGAAGCTGCTCTTGGATCACAAGAAGCTCAGCGCTCCTACAAGCAGTTGCAGGAGGAGTTGAAGAATAAGGATGACACGCACAACGCTGCGCTCCAGAAGGAAAAAACTGAAGTGTCTCGGCTCCAGAAGGAGCTTGAACGGGTTCAGAACCAGAAGTCCGAGATGGAGAGAGTTGCCGCCGAGGAGAAGAAACAGCGGGCAGAAGATGCTCTGAAGCATAAGGAGCTCCTCGACCAGACCGAGGTCCGCGCCACCTCGGCTCAACAAGAACTGGATGCCCTCAAGGCAAATGCAACAGCTGGTTGGCCGAGCTCACCCGGATCAACAGCGAGATGGACAGTAAGTTTCCTTTATCCTTTCTTTTCATTTCCTTTGCTTCTACCGACATTAGATATATGCCGGTATATGACTTAACTCGGTAGTAGCTTTTCTTTCTTCAGAACACTTCTCCCACTCCAAGGCCGCTGCAGCAAACATTACCATCAAGGCACGAGAAAAAAGAGCAGAATCTGGCCCGATCTCGGAGGAATGGGATATTGAAGATCATCTGACGGCTCTGGATGCTCGCATATCTCCCTGAGGTGCATTGGTACTGAGCTCTTGAAGCTGGTATCCGGGTTTACCGGATTCTATGGCCAGAGTCTGCGACTCCAGCTACCATCGCCGAGTTATCCAAGTGCCTGCTGGCCGCCGAGACAAGGCTCCGAGAGTGGAGATCTTCCTCAGCTCGTGCCGGTGCAGATCAAGCTCTGACTTTTGTGCTTTCTTGGTACGAGGCAATCGACCTTAATGCACTGAAATCCCTGCGTTCCGACTCGAAATGGACGTCGGATCCAACACTGATCCAGAGCCGCAAGGAAGCAGCCTCCTTCATGGCCAGCTATGCTCAAACCCAATCTCATTCCTGGTCCAGTCTACTCCGACGACGAAGAAGATGACGTCGAAGAGGAAGAGGATGATGACGAGGAAGAGGAAGTTGACGAGGAGATCGAGGCTGAAACTCCCAATTGCCACTGACGCAGCAGCCGACACTGCCGAGCAGACAGCAGCCGACATATCTTCGGAAGCAGCATCCGACATCACCGGCAACCCGGCAACCACCACGACGGTCGATCCTGCGACCGAGATTGCTCCTGCGACTCGCACTGCTCCTACTGACCCGAGCTCCTCCACCGCAGCTGTTTGAACTTATCACAAGTTGAACTGTTAAATCCCCGGGATGCCGGGTGCAGATGTATATATACTCTTAAGTTTTTATCAGTGCTACTTTAACTTGCTAGCTTCAACGAGACTGGCTTAATGCCGGATCACTTTGCACCAAGTCCCCGAGTTTACTTTCTTGTTTACTATACTTAGTAATCTTTGCTCTTGTCTACCATTTTGGCGTTCGACAGTCGAGTCACAAGATCAAATTTATAGCATACAGTACTCATAAATTTTGAGATAAGGTTTAGAGTCATCCGACACAAAGAAAAGGAATAAAATACAGGGTTAGTAAACAACATATACCGAATCATTTTTGGACCGAGTCCCCGAGTCTGTTTTCATGTTTACTATATTCCATAACCTCTGCTCTTGACTGCCATTTTGGCGTTCGTCAGTCGAGTCACAAGATCACAACAAGATAGCATACACTACTTGAACTTTGAGACAAGGTTTAAAACCATTCGGCATAGGAACAACACAGATAAAACAGAGATAAAACACATGCATATAGACAAGGCAGTCCCCGAGATTCTTTTCGGAGTGCCAACATTTCATTCAAAGGAAACCGAGATACATACATTGCGCCCTTAAGAGTAAAAGGGACGGAGCAGAGCCACATTCCAGGGTCGTTTGGTTTCCTCTCCGGATTTGTCCATCCTGTCCTTCCTTGGTTTCTGTGCATCTATAAGATAGTATGCATCATTGTGCAGAGCCTTGCTCACAATGAACGGTCCCTCCCATGGAGGTGATAACTTGTGCATGCCGGCTTTGCGCTGCACTAGCCTAAGCACCAAATCTCCTTCTCGGAATACACGAGGATTTATCTTCCGGCTATGATAGCGTCGGAGATTTTGCTGATATATTGCTGACCGAGATAAGGCCAGTTCTCGTGCTTCTTCGAGCAGATCGACATCATTTTCCCGAGCTTCTTTTGCCTCGGCTTCTGTGTACAGTGTAACTCTTGGCGAGTCATACTGTATGTCGGCCGGCAGGACCGCTTCTGCTCCATAGACCAGAAAAAATGGCGTATAGCCCGTTGATCGATTCGGTGTGGTCCTGAGACCCCACAGTACTGCCGGTATCTCATCTATCCAACAACCCGGAGTTCGCAGCAGTGGTTCAATCAACCGGGCTTTGATGCCGGATAACACCAATGCATTTGCTCTTTCCACTTGCCCATTGGCCTCCGGATGCGCGACCGATGCTAGGTCAAGTCGGATTCTCTTTTCAGCACAGAATCGAGCAAATTCTCCTACAGCAAAGTTTGTGCCATTATCCGAGATAATGCTGTGTGGGTAACCATATCTCAAAATGATGTCTTTCAAGAAAGATACAGCCGTGTGGCCGTCACACTTCCTGATTGGCTTCACCTCGATCCACTTGGTGAACTTGTCCACCATCACCAGCATATGAGTCATGTTACCTCGGGCCGGTTTGAATTCCCCCACCATATCCAGACACCAAACAGCAAAAGGCCAAGTGATGGGAATTGTCTTGAGTGCTGAAGCTGGCATGTGGATCTTGTGAGCAAATCTCTGACATCCCTCGCACTTCCTGACGATATCTTCTGCCTGTTGCAAAGCAGTGGGCCAGTAAAACCCATGTCGGAATGCCTTAGCAACCAAGGCTCTTGAGCAAGCATGATGACCACATTCTCCTTGATGAATTTCCAGGAGCATCTCTTGCCCTTCCTCCGGTTCAACACAACGTTGTAGCACTGTGGTTGCGCTTCTCTTATACAACTCTCTGTTGATGATGGTGTATGCTTTGGATCTTCTTTGCACTCGCCTGGCCTCGGCTTCATCATCTGGCTGACTCCCATCTATCATATACGACATTATAGGCTGTGCCCATCCTGGCACAGGACGTACAGGAAAGATCGGTTCATCCACCTCCATTGGTTCAACCGACATTGCCTCCTCTGACATCAATTGGTCAGTCCCCGGGTTCTGCCAAGCAGTCCCCGGGTTCTCCCAAATGCACCCGACATCGATGTCCATGGGAACAGCATCAGATTCCGGTTTCGCCGGGATAAAGATTGACTCGGACTCGGGCGATGGTTTGATTGATGGCTTCCTCAGATGCTCCAAGGATATGCCGGGTGGGATTGGATCCCGAGATGAACCTAGCTTGGACAGTACATCGGCGGCTTCATTTTCTGCCCGAGGTACATGCTTGAACTCGCAACCTTCAAAGAACCCCGAGATCTTCTGGACATGAAACCGATATAACGCCATGTTGGCGTCTAAAGCATCCCAATTTCCCGAGGCTTGCTGCACCACCAGATCCGAGTCTCCGAAGCATTCTATCCGGCGAATACCAATTTCCTTGGCCACGTTGAGCCCATGAACAAGTGCCTCATACTCGGCCACATTGTTAGATGCCGCAAAATGAATCTGCAACACATATCTCAGTTGATCCTGCTTTGGCGAGGTAAGGACTACCCCGGCACCTAAACCAATTTTGTCTTGGAGCCATCAAAGTGCATTCTCCAGTAATTGGAGTCAGGCAATGGTGGCTCATATTGCATCTCGGCCCAATCCACGAAGAAATCAGGCAGTGCCTGAGATTTGATGGCATCTCTTCTTTCATAATGTGGCGTATAAGGAGCCAGCTCAATGGCCCATTTGGCTACTCGGCCGCTTGCATCTTTGTTACCAATGATTTCCGAGATAGGAGCTTCACACACCACTGTGATTGGATGCTCTTGAAAGTAATGTTTCAATTTCTTGACCGCCATATAGACGCCATATGTCATTTTCTGGTAGTGAGGATAATTTTGCTTGGACAACGAGATCACCTCGCTCAGATAATATACCGGCCTCTGCACGGTTTTGCCATCTTCTTCTCGCTCCACTACCACTACGGCACTCACAACTCGGTTTGTGGCTGCAATGTAGAGCAACATCGGCTCTTTGGGTAATGGTGAGGCCAATATCGGCGCAGTTGCCAACATCTTTTTTAGCTCAGTGAACGCCGCATCCGCTTGCGGGGTCCACACAAATTTGTTACTTTTCTTCATTAGTTGGTATAAAGGCAATGCCTTTTCTCCCAACCTACTAACAAACCGACTTAAGGATGCCAAGCAACCAGTGAACTTTTGCACATCCTTGAGATTTTCGGCAACCTCATGCTCTCAATAGCACGGATCTTTGTCGGATTTGCCTCGATACCTCGGCTTGACACGAGGAAACCGAGTAACTTGCCTGCCGGCACACCAAATGTACATTTGTCCGGGTTAAGTTTTATCCGGAATCTCCTTAGATTCGCGAATGTTTCTCTGAGATCATCAATCAGAGTGGATTTCTCCTTAGTTTTGATGACGATGTCATCGACATATACCTGCACATTTTTGCCTATTTGATCATGCAAGCATTTTTGCATACATCTTTGGTAAGTAGCACCAGCATTTCTCAAACCAAATGTCATGACACGATAGCAATAAGCCCCGTACGGGGTAATAAAAGCAGTTTTCATTTGATCAGCAGGGTTCAGCGGTATCTGGTGAAAACCAGAATATGCATCTACAAAGGATAACAGCTCACACCCGGCTGTGGAATCGATCACTTGATCAATCCGAGGCAGCGGGAATGGATCCTTAGGACATGCCTTGTTCAAGTTTGTGAAATCAATACACATGCGCCACACAATGGCCACGTTCGGGTCATCCTTTTTCTTTTCCACCAGGACCGGGTTAGACAACCAGTCCGGGTGCAGCACTTCCATGATGAAACCAGATGCAAGTAATCTGGCCAGTTCATCGCCTATCACCTTTCTCCTCTCATCCGAGAGACGTCGCATAGGTTGCTTCACGGGTTTCATATCCGGTCTGACGAACAATGAGTGCTCAGCCAACTCCCTCGGAACACCTGGCAGGTCCTGATTTGACCATGCAAAGATATCCCGATTCTCACGGAGGAAGTGACTGAGCTCGCCTTCCTATTTCTCGGTCAACCCGGTACCAATGATGACGTTGCGTTCTGGGAACGCCGGGTCGACGTTGATCTTCTTCGTCTCCTTCGGCACCTGGAATGCCGCACTCTGCTCCGGGTTAGTCATACCCGGCATACCGAGTTGCGCGGACTGGGCCAGCGCCACCACTTCATGGATCCTCTTCTTCTCCGCAGCAATGATTAATGACTCGGCCAGACAAGAGCCAGCCGAGGCGCACTCCAAGGAACGCTTATAGTCACCCGAGATGGTGATGATGCCATTCAGCTTCATCTTGAGGTAAGCCACATGGGTAGATATCATGAACTTGGCCAGCGCTGGTCTACCGAGCAAAGCATGGTATGGACTTTCGAGGTCCACCACCTCGAATTGGATGCTCTCAGTTCTGCAGTTGTCCTTGGTGCCGAATAACACATCAACCCAAATTTTGCCCATAGGTGCACATGAGACACCAGGCACTATACCGTGAAAGGTTGTATGACTCGGCTGCAACATGTTTGCCGAGATGCCCATCTTCACCATGGTGTCTCGGTACATGATGTTGATGCTGCTCCCATTGTCAATGAGAACTCGGGTGAACCTGACATTGATGGTGGGCCCGATGAATGTCGGATCCACCACTAGAGCGTAACCTCCCGGGCTAGGCATGATCCGGGGATGGTCCTTCATGCTCCAGCTGATCTCCTGATCAGACCAGTGCATATACTTCGGCACAGCCGGCATAACCGCGTTTACCTCCATTGCACGCCGGTGCAGGCTCTGCTTGTCAGTTGGCTCGGTCACAAAGACCACATAGCTCTGATGAGCCTCTCTATACTCACCCTGGCAATATTCACCCTGGCGGCTGGGACCAGCATTGCTGTTGTTGCCTCCGACATTCACTTGGTTAACATCTCTGGCCTCTCCTGTTATCCACAGGTCTCGGAGCTAGGCCTCGGTGGAGGCGCATTCACGGGAACAGTGTTTGCCCCGGTGAGCGGTATGTTGGAGGTCTCTGAGGTGCACCCATCTGATTTCCTCCGGATCCTCCCCCTTCCTTCAACGTGCGCTGATACCAGCTGCACTGCCGGGTTGAATGATTAGCCGGCCTGCGGGGGTCGTGCGTGTGATAGCTGCAGGGTCCATCCAGCATTGCCTCATAGGTTAACGGCTTCCTCTGGTCACTCCACGGTCTCTTCCCATCCTGGTTTTGGCCCCATGCAGGACCGCTGTTCCTCAGACGCTGGCTATTGCCGGCACCTGGCTGATCTTGATCAACTGCAGCAACTTGATTTGAACCGTACCGATAATCCGGCCGGTCCTCTCTCCTCTTGATCCCGAAATCCTGGCGGTCACCTCGCCTGGCTGGTCCGGGTCCATTGTTGACCGGGTATCTTCTACTCGGTTCCACCGAGTTCAGCAAGGGCTGCATCGGATCACCCAGTGCATAGCTATCCGCAATCCGGATTGTCTCGGCCAAGGTGGCCGGCATCTCCCTTTGCAACTTCTGCCAGAGCATGGAGCCGTGTCGGCACCCTTGAGCAAACCATGAAATGGCCTGCGCTTCAACAACTCCTTCACAGGAATTGCGAACAGTACTCCACCGGGTCAAGTAGTCCCGGTCAGTTTCATCATCCCTCTGCTTGCACATGGCAAGCTGCTGAGGACGATTCGGCCTCTTGTATGTGCTGGAGAAATTGCTAACGAAGGCTTCTTCAAAGTCCAGCCAGCAGTCAACGCTGCCCTCTCGCAAGTTGTTCAGCCAGATCCGGGCTGGCCCTTCCAACATTTGCGGGATATACCTTACCGCCCATCGGCGGTTTCCTCCCGCGATATGCACTGCCGACACATAATCTGTCAGCCAGTCTTCCGGCTTAGTACTGCCGTCATATGTCTTTGCGCCCCGGTTCAATTGAAAGTGCGGCACCGGTGGCTCCCTCATGATCCGAGGTCCAAAGCATGCAGGGCCAGGTGGGCCTTGCTCTTCCAGCATCTCGGACATAAAGATCCTGTCCAACTTGTAGCGTGCATCATTCGCCGACAACTGGCGAGGTCCCAGCCGGGATCCCAGTGCACCTTCATATCTCTGATACCCGGCTCTCTCCATAGCCGAGTAACCATCATCATAACGGTTAGCCACCTGGTCACACCTTGTGGCTGCTGAACATGCTCGATATTTTGCTGCTGCCGGGCAGGATTTGTGTCGGATACCGAGGTGGATAACCTCGGCCAGCCGAGTTAATTTTTCCGGCATCTGGATTGCCCGGACCGGGATTGCTTTTACCCCGGCCGGCACTGCCTCGCCCGGCTAACTGTTTTCCGGCATATGCCGGATCATATGTCTGTATCTGCTTATTTTTACCGGAGTTTACACTCCGGTCACGATCTCCACCGACATGCGGTGATGAAGCTTGCCCCTTAGATCTTTCACTGGCTGCCTTAGCCGAGTGAACAATCTGGGACCCACCTGCAGCTGTGTTAGCCTTAAGATAGGCCTCATTTTGCCGCACAGCAACACCTACTAGCTCATTAACCGGTCTTGTTGCTTACGGAGAGCTTCTCCGGATAAACCAGATAACTCGGCTCTTGCTGCCTCGGCAGCTCTAAGAGTCTTAGCAGGGGAACTATATTTGGGCTTTTCAGCCGACATGTGACTAGGAGTTTTACTAGAACTTGATCTACCATCTCTAGCAATCTCGACATTGAGGCCTCTACCCCTTTTACGCACATCCTCTATGCGACTAGGATGAGTAGCTATCGGAGTTAAACCATGAGCTTTGTTATACTCACGGAAGGTTATCTCGAATTCTCTCCTTATCTGGGACATCGCGAGAGCCTCCTGATGCAGGTTCTGACGATGCGACTCCAACTCGGCCTCCGTCAGGGCAGCATCTGTACCGGTAGCTACCGGCACAGCCAGCTTCTCGATCATATCCTCGAGAGGAACCGGCCTGACCGGTACCTGGGATGTACCGGCCTGGTCGAGGAGGTTCTCCTTCCTCTCCAGCGGCAGTTTCGCCGATCTGGTGGTCTTGGCGGCAGGTTTGCCGGCATCTCCTTTGCCGGTTTCTCCTTTGCCGGCACCACCCGTGGAGCCGGTCATCATGACCTCTGCGCAGCTCCCGGGGCGAGCGGTACGCCGGCCGCGAGCCGCACAGACAGCAGGAGGATCCTCGGCTACAAGCACCTGCTCGGGGTACCTGCAGACAAACTCGGTGGCGACGTAGACCTCGTACGTCCCGAAGGTGATGAGGCAGCCGTTCCTCGAGAGCGGCCTGCTACCGAAGCAGCCCGCGTTGTCGTGATGAAGTTCAGCGAGCCGAATCTGTGGACAAGGCCACTGACCACGCGCTCGCCGGAGGCGATGATGGAACCCGTCCGGATGAACACACCAGCCAGCGCCGCTGCTGGCCCCACGGTGGGCGCCAACTGTCGTGGTGGTATCACGGCAGATGCCATAGGATGGCTTGAGTTGGGGCCGATGGGCTGGTGGAACCGGGGAGGGATAGCGCGCTAAGGAGCGCACACGGAAGACACACAGCACACACGATCTACCCAGGTTCAGGGCCCTCGTGAGGAGGTAAGACCCCTACTCCTGCCTGTCTGTCTCAGTATATCAAGATATGGGAATACAAAGGTGCTCCTCGAGCTGTATGCTCTCTGCTACGGTGAAGCTCTCAAGGAAGAAGAAGGAAGCTATGGGGGAAAAGATCTCTCAGCGCATCGTCGTCCCTCACAGGAGGAGGGAAAGGGCTCTTTTTATAGCCTAGCCCGAGCAACGGTCTTGTCTCCGTACCGGCACTGTAGCCATGCGCGTCTGCATCAGCACCTCGGTCATGATTGTGTCCTCTGCCACGGACAGGACGTGGCCTGCCCATGCCTCGCACTCTATTCCCAGGTACGCCCGTGGTCAGCGGTAGGTGTGACCGGTCACCTCGTACCCGCGCCATGACGCCTGCCATGCTCCCGTGTCAGGCGGGATGTAACCGTTGCATTGACTTCCAACCAGCATAAGGTGCCTCTTCTCTTTAACCTGGCATGGATATGCCGGATGTCCCTTTCTTGGTTATCCTCCATGCACATAAGAGAAGACACGATGATACCGACATTTGTATGTCGGTCGGTATATGTCGGTTTGCATCAGCATCATATCCCGGCCCCTTCTGGGACTGGTTATGTCGGTTTCATATGTCGGTCAGCATATGTCGGTTTGCACCAGCATCATATCCCGGCCCCTTCTGGGCCTGGTTATGTCGGTTTCACTGTACCTCGGTCCACTCTTGGACATAAATTATACCATACCTTGACCCTACCTCGGGGTAGCCCCCGACACCTGCTCCCAAGAAGGAGGATCCTCTAACTTGGATGGGTCGACAAGTCAAGAAACTTTTCTGCATGACCAAGGCTCTTGAGACAAGGGAATATCAACACCATGTTGCACATAAGCATGCTCATCAACAAGATATTTTGGATTGACGTGCTCGTGGTGAAATTGTGGCGTCCGGATCGGAGAAGGAGATCACTGTGTCCGGTGAGTGGAGAGCCAAGGATTCCCAAGGCAATGTTTGCGTGTGGTCTGATTATGAAGGAGAAGAAGTGTCATCTCGTCGTCATCCCCGTCCTGCTAGCAACGAGAACCTCTTCGATTGACCTTTGGGACGCTAGCATCGATTTCTTCTCTTTTTGGTGTCTTGATGCCAAAGGGGGGGAAATATCTATTAGGTTTTTGGGGATTTGCATGGGATAGTCACAAGCTTTCGTTGTTTTAGCTATTTGTGTCTTATGAGCTTGTGAAACTTGTGTACTTTGTGTTTGTGAACCTTGTTGCATGGTGTAACACATGTTAAAACTCGTTATCTATGTTTCTGTGCTTATATGCTTATTGCTATGATTATATATTGCACGGTTTGGAAAACATGGGGGGAGTGTTGATCCTATTTGATGTGCATTTGAGCATTCAAAAGCTACTCTTGAATATTTCATAGATCTAGGGGGAGCTCCGTCCATATTTTCCAAAACCGTTTTGTGGCAAATTGTTGTATTCTCATCAACCACCAAAAGGGGGAGATTGAAAGAGCATTGTTGCTCTTAATCTTGTTTTGGTGATTGATCACAATACAATAATAGCATTTAACTTGTTGTCTAAGTTTACACAGGTTCTATAAACGGTTCTATGTTGCTCACACTTTAAAGAGAAGAAAAAGGAGTGTCAATCTGTCAGGGGCGGCAGTACCACCGCGCAAGCGGCAGCAGTACCGCTGGCTTCTATGGATTACGGTACAGCGGCAGTACCGCTCGCACTTCCGCCTAAAACGTGTTCGGGCGCGTTTACCGGAAGTACCGCTGCGCAAGCGGCAGTAGTACCGCTGGCGTCTGTGCGTTACGGTACAGCGGCAGTACCACTCGCACATCCGCCTAAAACGCGTTCGGGCGCGTTTACCGGTAGTACCACTCCCTGAGCGGCAGTATCGCTTCTGCGGGTTCTGGAAGACGAGCGGTAGTGCCGCCCGCACTACGCTTAAAAGGAGCTTCGTGCTGTTTAGCGGCAGTACCGCTGGTGGAGCGGCAGTACCGCTTGTGCGGGATTTGGAAGACGAAGACCAGGGCGTTGACCGCCCAAATGAAGGCTCCCGCACCACCGGTACTACCGCCCCTTCAGCAGCGGTAGTACCGCGAGTGCGGGAAAGTTGCCCCCAACGGGCAGAATTGAAGGGAGGGTATTTATTACCCTTCACCTACCTTGGGACATTTAAGCTACACGAAAATATCTTGCCACCATTGATTGAGAGCTTCATTTAGTGAGATCTTCCACTCCAACCAATCAAATCCGTTGATACTTTGAGGAGTGAAGGAGGAGGTCCCGATCTACATCTCCACCGAAGGAATTTCGAATCCATCCATCCCTTTGTGGTTCCTGTTCCTCCTTGGGTTGCTTGTAACCCTAGGAGACCTTTGTGGGTTCCGGATACCTCAACTTGTTTGCGAGGTGCTCCGAGATATTGTTGGGAGGCTCCAACTCATTGTGGAGTTCCCCGACCTTTGTGCACGGCTTGGTCAACGCCTCGAAGGTGACCTCATAGTGGAAGAGCTACGCCTTCACCGGCAAAGCTCACGGAGAATAGAGTGAGCACATCCGTGCTATTGGAGTGCCTAGGTGGCTCCACACCCCTCCAACGTAGACACACTTCCCTTGGGAAGGAACTACGCGAATCATCTCCGTGTCTCTACTTTGCGGTTACTTCTATCCTTTACTTGTTGCTTCCGCTACGCTTTATATCTTGCTTGTATCACATAGGTTGTATTCATCTAGTGCACATCTAGTCAACATTCATTATACTTGCTCTAGCCCTAATTAATAAAGAAAAATGTTAAAATTTGGTAGTCGCCTAATCACCCCCCCCCCCCCCCCCCCCCCCCCCCCCCCCCCCCCCCCCTCTAGTCGACCTCTCACTCTTCCGTTCAAAAAAAGATGGCCTCAGTGTGAGCCAGCGGCAAACCTTATATGCGCTCGTTAGCGCCCCTCAATGCGAGCGCCGCCTGAAGACTTTCCTCGCGAAGCGTTTTCTGGGCCGACCCATTTTTCAACGTGAATCAATCAGCGAGGAATCCTGTTTCTGTTTTCGCGAAGCGTTTTTTTCTTTTTCATTTATTTTTTGTTTCTATTTTTCTTTTTCGTTTCTTTTTATTTTTCTGTTTTGTTTTCATTTTCTTTTCTCTTTTCTTATTGTTTTGAGTTCTTTTAATTTTTTTGAAAATTGTTTAATTTTTGAAAATTGTTCCAATTTGAAAATGGTTTCAAATTCAAAAATGGTTCCGAATTTAAAATGATTTTAAATTTAAAAATGGTTGCAATTTGAAAATTGTTCATTTTTTATGGTTCCATTTTCAAAATGGTTCCATGTTGAAAATGTTCCAAATTTAAAAATGGTTCCATTTTGAAAATGGTTCCGAATTTGAAAATTGTTCGTTTTTTATGGTTCCATTTTTAAATGGTTCCACTTTGAAAATGGTTCCAAATTTAAAAATGGTTCCATTTTGAAAATGGTTCCGAATTTAAAATGGTTCCAAATTTGAAAATTGCTCATTTTTTATGGTTCCATTTTGAAAATGGTTCGGAATTTAAAATGGTTCCAAATTTGAAAATTGTTCATTTTTGAAAATGGTTCCATTTTGAAAATTGTTTCAAATTTAGAATGGTTCCATTTTGAAAATGGTTCCGAATTTAAAATGGTTCCAAATTTAAAAATGGTTCCAAATTTGAAAATTGTTCATTTTTTAAAATGGTTTCGAATTTAAAATGTTCCATTTTGAAAATGGTTTCGAATTTAAAATGGTTCCAAATTTAAAAATGGTTCCAAATTTGAAAATTGTTCATTTTTTAAATGGTTCCAAATTTAAAAATTGTTCATTTAAAAATGGTTCCAAATTTGAAAATTGTTCATTTTTTAAATGGTTCCAAATTTAAAAATGGTTCTGAATTTAAAAATGTTTCCAAATCTAAAATTCATTCATAATCGAAAATTGTTCCAATTCAAAATTTATTCCTATTCAAAAATTGTTCAAATTATAAAATTTCGAACGCTTACGTAGTATAAACTCACGTGAAAGTTCTAGGAAATAAACCAGCAGAGCAAACGAAACAGAATATAGGCGGGAGCGAACGAAGCAGAGCGAGATGCTAATGGGCCGGCCCAGATCGTACTCGCTTCAGGCGGTGCGCGTCTCTTGTGCGGCTAACGTGAGGTGGTTGTAACTAGGCCACATGCCACCTCAGGTTGGGATTTGGTTAACCATTTATGTTTGTGGTTCGAACCTAATTAACCATTTTACGTAAAGGGATCAAATAGGTTGACCAATAGGTTATTATGGTTAACATTGGTTATTTAGGTTCGGACCACTTAACATTATGCAATGATGACACTTTGCTATAATTTGGCATGTGTTAGTACATAATTAGGAGTAATTAAGTATCGAATTGTTTCCATTAGCCTTTTTTACAACAACAATCTTCAACTCAACATTGATCGGTGAAAATCAAAACCGCATCACCAATTTCCAATCCCCCCAAAAAAATAAGAACGAGAGTCAATCCTCTGCCGCCCAGCACTAGTACGTGCAGCAGCACGGCAAGGCAGCAGGCAACAGCTCTCTGGCGGCCCGCATCCATGGCAAGCAGTCGGACGAGTCGTCCACGGCAAGCCGTCCCACCTGCGTCCATGAAGGCCATGGCGGGGACCAGCGTCGATTTCTCGGCTTCCAAGATTCGCACATGAAGAGTGCCCACGGACACCAGACATGGCAACGACCTGGGCGGAGGAGCGGAGCTGGTCACCAGTCACCGACGACTTGGGCGTCGAAGCAGAGGAGCAGGCGGACCACGGAGCAGCGAGGCGAAGGTTCTTGCCGTCAACGTCGTGGGCGTCGGAGCTGAGGCGGAGGCATACCATGGGGCGATGAGGTGTTGGCTCTTGCGAGACGGCGGGGAGGCGCTACCGCCGGCCGGCCAGAACGAGAGAGAGAGAGGGAGGGAGGCGCAGGCGGACAAACGGATCTTCGGCACGTGATGGCGGCGCTCGGTGGCCATGTCCAGGTGCGGGATGAGGACATGAGGTTAGTGACGGGCGAACCTTTGGTACATTTGGGTCGAACCTAAATAACCTAACGGGTATTTAGGTGAACCATAAGGCCCATTGGGCTATTTTTCAGGTTAGGTTAACCTAACCATTGGTTAAAAGGGAACCAAGTCCCAATCTTAATGCCACCCTGACTCTTGTGGCCTATCTCCATGTCATTGGCCTAACTGTTAGATATTCCGTTATTCCCTCTTCAAAATTTAACGAGGCATGTAGTAGGCGCAAAGTGTTAGGAAAATCGCTTGTTATGGCATGAATGCATGATACATCGGTATTTTCAGTACGTGCCCTCCAAAAAGTGTTAGCACAGCAATGGATCGCTTGTTAAGTCATCGATGGTGTTCTCCACTCTTTGGCCTTTGCTATGCCTTTTTGTTGTGAACTGAACGAACTTTCTTTGATTTTTCACTAGGGACCACTTAGCTGGCTTCTACATGTGACATTCTGATCCTATCATTCAATGTTGTCCATGGAAAATCATTGACACTTTCGTTTAAAAACCCACTTGCTAGAACCAAAGTTTATCCTCGACCTTATCTTATTCCTGCTCCAATACTTTTAAACTTCTTAACTTTTGTCACGGCTTGACTTCTCTCCTCCGAGAGGATAATTTGAAAGAGTATTTCGTTAGTCGGTACTCAAATTATTAAGTAATATGACTCAGGATTTGCTAGTGTTCAATAGTTAATATGGGGAGTATAAGACGGAAAGTCCATTTGGAGGCCTTCCAAAAAAAATTCAAATCTGCATTTTTTGTGTACCAAAAATTCGAAACAAAATATTATGTGTAGATAATTGAGATCTAAGATTGTGTAAATTATTTTGGGCTACACAAAAATGATAAATCTCGCAAGGTTTCAATTTTTTTAAACTGTGCTCTGTTCATCGATCCAGATATACCCATTTGTCTTTTTGTCCAGACGAAAATACAACAAAAAAATTATTGACATTTTGCACAGTAGTAGATCTCGAAATTATCTACACCTAGTATTTTTTTTCGAAAAAACCGAGCTAAATGTGCATTCCTTGAATTTCCGCGGCCTTCGTACATTCCATGAGAAATTGAACTTATGAGCACACGATTACTGAGCAGGAAGTTTGGTATAGCGTGAGATTCAAATAGAAACAACAATCTAGTCAATTAAGAACAAAATTATGTTGACCAATAAAAGGATAGCTCCAAGAGTGGAGACTTCGGCCTCTCGAGTTTTAGTGATCTGTTATTTCAAAAAAAAATCATATTTCCAATTTCAATTTGTTTGCCAATTTCCGAATGTAGGCAATGGTGTATCCCCACAAACGTGTAAAATATCAATTTTGAATACTTTGTATTCCGAGCAACATAAAATAACTAAAGAGTGGATCTTCAATTCACTAAATCTCATCACATTTTGTCATTTTTGTATAGACCATAATATAAATAATTTTGCATTTCAATTTTTCATGCTTTTAGAATATATCATTGGAACTCAGAAGTTAGAAACACTTTCCGTAGCTCCAAGTACTAGCTTTATGTTATTTTGTAAATACAAAACTAGGTCTATGACAAAATTGTGCTAAGTGACTGTATTGACATGTCTTGTCAAATGTTGCATCCCTTGTGACATCCACAGCTTCAAAATGGATGACAACACTGGACACTGCCACATCGGGACAGAATATTAGATCGTATTCACTGTGGTGGGAAAAAAAATTGCGTTGAAGCATCGCGGTGCAACAAGGTATTCATGAATCTGTACATCTTGTAAAGAAAAACCGCACTAAGATGCATTAATTATTTTTCTATCTCAACATGCAAGTTATTCCACATCACTCACTATTTTAGTCAATCAATTGTCCATGTCATCTCCACTAACAATAATTAAGAATAGTACATTTTTCATGCAACCTATGCATGCCATCTTTTTCAGCCATATAATTATCCACGTCACTAAATTTAGTCCTCAAATATTCAACAATTTCACACAAATTAAATTTATTGTCTCGACTATTGTGATGAACTGAATGAATCTTGACAATTGAATATTTCACGTGTCTTATACTCATTCCATTTACATAACAATTTTTAGAACAGATTGCCGCTGCAATGTGCGGGTATTCTTCTAGTTTACTCAAAATGTAATACTCCCTTCATTTCTATTGGTAGGGCATTTTAGGTTTTATTCGAACAAGATTTTTACTGAGTAAATTTATTAAAATTTGTTTTGTATGACATGAAATTGGTATCACTAGATTCAAAAGTACTTACTGGTAAAGTGATTGTGTATTATATAAACTACGTAGGAATGGAGTAATTCTTCGTCCAAGCCTCGTTTTATCGGAACCTAGTATGCCCTACAAATAGAAATGGAGACGGGGTGAGGGAGAAGACGCCGATGCACAAGTCTGAAGTTGACGTAAACGTCGGAATCAATCTTTACGTCCACTTGTCACCGGGATTTGGGAGCGACGCCACATCAGATCTCTTCACACGTTGTGCCGCCAGATGAGAGGCGACACATGTAGCAGGTTGGAGGTGAAGGTTGCACTAATGCGAATGAGAGGCGGCGACAAGAGGTGAGTGGCGAAGACAACATCAACGGGAAGCGAGGCGGTGGCAGGTGATGCCACAATGCTAGGCAAAAAAATATGCGAGCTTGGGCTTGGGGCCAAGGAGGCACACGGTGGCACATGGAGGTAATTTCTTTGTGCCTCAAAGGGTATTTCTAAAATGGACGACATGAGAATCTCTAGAAGCTGCTTTAACCACAAGAAAGAAACACTTATAATAAGCTTTCCATTGTTTTGGGCTTCATCCGTGTGGTGCCTCGAAGCCACTCGATTAGTCCACTTAGGAATCTCAATATAAGTGACACTTAGGAATACTACTGCAATGTACCTTAGTGAATCCTATTTGATAACCATTGTGCCTGTTACAGATGCAAAGCTCTTTTTGTCGCACAGTATGTCGATTCAGCATGTAAGGTATTTTTAATTTTCATTTTATTTATATTGTTTATTTCGCTTCGATTCTCCTCTTGTTTTCTCTTGTTTTCTTCTTTATTTTAGGTATGTGAATTATATCTATACATGAACCTATTATGTGATGTATATGAACATATTTTTTGATAAATATGAACTCTATGTTTTATGTATAAGAACATTTATTCAGAAATCAATAAACGTTATTTTTAACTTATGTGAACATTGATCTATAAATGCATGAACATTTTATTCAATACATGTGAGAGCAGTTTCTGTAAACTATATGATTTTTTTGTAAACATAGATAAATTTTATTCTTAAGCTAAAAACATTTATATATACTTTTTGCTGAAACTATTTTCCTTAGTATCAATTTAAAAATAGTATATACTACCTCCGTTGCGAAATACTCCCTCCGTTCCTTGATGTAAGGTGTAAAGTTTTTTCAGAAAAATTCCAAAATGTATGGTATAATGAGATTTATGGACAGTTTTATCCATCCACAAATGAATCCTAATTTATAGGGTGTATTGCTTTCAATTTGTGTCTATTAGGAACTCATATCTCCCAATTTTTTTCAAAAGAAAATGAGTACACCGTATGCCAAATAGCCATATCTTAATATCCGTGCAGAATACTATACACCCTACATTCAGGAATGGAGGGAGTATAAGATGTTATACATTTTTCTGATTCGGATGTATCCGGACGTGTTTTAGTGTGTAGATTCAATCCTTTCAATTCGTATTTAGTCCGTATTGAAATATTTAAAATGTCTTATAATTTGGAACGGAGGGAGTATTTGTGAAATTGATATATAGCAAAAAAATCTGAAGGGAAAACAATTTTCCTACGTGTTTTTAGATAAACCTACCTCTGCATGTAACAGACGTCAATGGCCCTATCTAAGACTACTCATAGTGGGAAGTAACATAGAGTGGTAACATAACTAAGTTACTACTCTATGTTACTACCTTCATAGTGGGTGGTAACTTATATGTGGTGTCATGCAAGATGTCATTTATTAGGTTGTACTCATTTTGTCTTGAGGTGTGTGATGTTACGGTCTCTCCACATTAATTGGGTGCCACATCATCTTTTTTGCTTAGGTGGCATGCATATTACTAGCTATGTTACTCCCTCTATGGGTAGTCTAAAGCATCCAATAGGGGTCCATACATGGGCGGACCCACCATCCCTGTTGCCCGGGCACTGGCCCGGGCTTCTTCGTCGCTCGCCTCTGCTAATCACTGATTCGTCACGGCAATTTCGATCCCTAGATGGAGCTGTGCCCAGGCTTGAACCAGCCAATTCTTGGGCCATGCCTCACGCCAGCAAATTTTGGGCCTCATACTGGGCCAGGTTCTCTTTATTTCTCCTACTGGGCCAACTTAGCTAGTAACAGATCGATCACAGGAATCGATCCCCACGTCCGCAGTTCCGCTCAGCAAAAAAGAATCGATCCCCACTCGTCTCGTCTCCTTGCTCGTCTCTTCTGTGACTGAAACCCTAGTCGAGCGCGTCCTTCCGACGGGAAGCAGTCCGGCAAGGTGGCGACCTCCGGCCCTCCAAGGATGGCCTCCGGCTCCGCCGATGGGGTCGATCTTTCCACGCATCAGGGAGTATCTGGAGCTGCGCAGCACGCGCCCGTGCGGGCAGGCGGCAAGCGGAAGCGAGGCGGCGGCGGCTCGGGCGTGACGGCGACTACGGCCGGCGGAAATGCGGTGGAAACTTCGACTGGCGGGGGCTCGACCCAGGGGCGGCGATCTGGCTCAATCTCGGCAGGCAAAAGACAGCTAGGTTTGCATAATTGCACTTCTCAGAATTGCTGTTTGGTTCCCAATTTATAATTTAGCACCGCATTTGCTCAATTTAGATTTATAATGTACTTTGTATTTACAATGAAATGAACTTGAAGTGCTATTATTAAACATAAAATTGTTTAAATTACAAATATGAGTAGCTTTTTGGTTGACACGAGAAGCCTACCACAACCACAACCTGAACCGCAAAATGAGGAGGAGGCCAACTTGAGACTTACATTCACCATGTGAGAGCCCATTCCGCCTTCTCTACTTGTAATGATCTTGAAAGTTTGGCTATGAAGATGGTTGAAACGGAGAAACATTTGGTTTTCCCTTTGGTCTACAAACTCATTGAGTTGGCTTTGATATTGCCGGTGTCAACGGCATCCCTTGAGAGGGCTTTCTCGGCAATGAAGATTATCAAGTCGAAGTTACGTAACAAGATGAAAAATGGTTGGTTCAATGACTTGATGATATGTTACACCGAGCGGGAAATATTTAGGCAACTTGATAATGATGCTATTGCCAAGCGGTTCCAAGCCATGAAGACAAGGAAAGTACATTTACCTAAAAGGCCTAGGCCTTGTTAGAACATGATTGACGGTATGTTCCTTTTCTCGTTAAGTTTATCTTTCGTTGGTACCATCATATAATATTCTTACCCAAATTTCTCTTGTTGTGTACAGACTTTAGGTGCATTTGGACATTTTGTGCTTTTGTGGCCGACCATTGGAGCTTCAATTGTCTAGTACTCATGAACATTTGAGCTTTTGTGGTCCACCGTTGGAGTTCTTATTAAATATTAACAATCTCATATTTAGTATCGCTGAACATTTGAGCTTTTGTGGTCCACCGTTGGAGTTCTTATTAAATATTAACAATCTCATATTTAGTATCGCTGAACATTTATATGTGATATTATGTTTCTATGTACTTTGTCCGTCTCTGTATATGAAAACTCTTGTGTTTCCCTAGATTGGTGTTTACATTTGCCGATGTGTGTGCAATTTTTTTTGTTCCACTTTGGCGTGCCCAGGCTTGGAAAATTTTCTGGGTCCGCCTTTGGGTCCATAGCAACATGCAAAATGCACAACAAATTCGTGCCAAGGTAGGATCCTGGGTGGCATCCAGTCACATGGCAGCCGCAGACAAACAAAGACAATCTTCCACCAGATCGGAAGCTTCTTCCAACTTTATCAAACTTGGTATCCATGCGAAGCAAACTTTTTAACGTAGCTCCCTGTAGTCCTACTCCAATGATGCGCTTGTTGCTTGACGCGTCGTCGTGCGAACACGAACAGAAGGCCAAACGGGCAGGGCAGTCCAACTTGACGCACATGCACATGTTTCAACGACCGCGTCGGTGGCGCCAACGAAGAAGGTGGTCTGCCGCGCCGAGCTCGCTCGCTCTCCATAATGCACACTCATGTGGCCGACCTGCCCCTGGACCCACGGATTTAGGGGCCGCCACATGCTCGTCGCTATCAAGCAAGCCCTACTGGAGCAGAGCTACCGGAGAACCAGTACAATCCTGCCTGTGCTGCCATTCTAACGAACCCCAACTAATATTCTTCCATGCAACTCATTGGACTGTGACAGCATCATAAGAAGGTTGGCCGAGAAGAGGGGTTCATTACCAAGCTAGACACCTTTCACCGGTAGGCTCGTACACTATTCCCAGTTAGCCAACCGCCGAACACTCACCGGGGATCGATATGATGCGGCGGCCGGCGGTGCGAAGGGCAGTGGCCCCGCTCCTCGTGCTGGCAGTCCTAGCCGTCGCGGCGGCCACGGCCGTCGCGGTTGACGGAGACGTGAAGTGCGCCACGTGCGGGGGCGCGGTGGCTGCTGCGCTGCCTCCGCCGCCGCCGTACTACTACTACAGCCCTCCGCCCCCGGCGTCATACCCCGGCGTGTCCAACTACCCGCCGCCGCCAGGCGGGTACATAGCGATCGGTGGCTCGCCGCCGGGCCGCATGTACCCGCAGGACCCCGGGTTCATGCCATCCAGCGCGCATGCCGCCGTCCCCTTCACGGTATGTGCGCTCGCCGCGCTGGCCGCCACCCTACGGGTCCTTTGGTGATCGATCTGCAGCAACTGCACGGCCGTCGATCGACCCGTCGTCTCGGATACGTCAAGGTCGCGCCGAGACACGCCGGCGTTCCATGGATTTCCCGTGTATGCATTCACCTTGTAATAATTCTTTCTCTCTCCGGGTCGTATGTTTTGTAGTTCTTGCAATGCATCCAGGTTTCTCGATATTCGTTTCTTCTTACAGAACTTCCACTTGTAAAACAAATTAATTGCAAAGCAGTGGAGCTAGCAGGTCATGGGGGGTATGATATATTTGACTTTTTCATTAAACAAATTTCTTCCTGTTCGTTTGGCAGAGAAGATTGGCTCTCTCTGCTGGCGGATTTCCAGATCTACAATTTTACAGCTCGAATGGCGACTGTTAGTGAATAGTACTTCGTACTACGCTACCAACAAGGCAGCCATTCTGCTTTAAATTAAGTTTCTGTACCTATTGTAAGAAAACAAAATTCTGCACGGTTTTAAGTAGAACACTCTTTTTTTTCGAAAAAGAGAATGAACTAGGATAATACCAAGCAAAGTCAGGTAGATATCCATGACTAACAAATCGGCTAAAAAAACTCGAGGTCATCTGCTTCGAGGCAACATCTTCATAAATCTATCACAAAAAGATAAACACAACTTTTTTTTTGAAAACTTCTCCCATTTATTGATATAGCATTAAACACATTTTACATAAAACAGCTCGAGAGGAAAAACACACTCCGCTGTAATATCCAAGCAGACTGGACATCTTCCAGTTTGATCCGACAGACACCTAGCAGAAACTCTACTGTTTCTATTTTGCACACGAAAAGCAAGCTGAGCATGGTGGTGTGCTTTCAAATTGTAGGCCCTACACAACTCATATACAAAGCCTTCAACAAGGGTGTGTCACGTGCTTGGATAATGACAAGTCCAACCATTGATCTCGGTATTCTCATCCCCAAAGCGAGATTCGAGCCATCACCTTGAACAAGAAACGTCGCATGCACATCGACATTTCCCGAACTTGTGTTTCCACCGGAATGTGCGCATAATTGTCATTGTTCACTGCTAGCAACCTCACTATTGGCTGAAACTTCTCACAAGTCGGATCTTGGTGCTGAGGCAGCGAGACCCTCACCCACAGTTGGAAAAGATGTTGGAAGTAGTTTGAGGCCCTCTGGCTCGCTTCCATTCAACGTCTCCCTCCTTTAAAGTCGTCGATGAGAGAGGGGAAAACCGGCTAATACTGCAGCCATCCCGTCGTCATGCTCAGTTACCTACCCATAGGCTGAATCAGAAAACACTGCTAGGCCACCCGTCGACAAGCCAGCATGGTCCGGCCTAGACCCGACCCGACGGGCCTGCATAGTCGCACACGCCTAGCCGAGGCGCATCGCGCCAACGGCACTTGCGACCAACATGCAGCCGTATGCATTTGTCTCTGATGATAGATGGGAGCCTCCGAACAACCGCCGCCACAACGGTGTCACGCAATTTGGGAGCCTCGGGACAATCCGTGGTCCTTTTATACATAACATTAGTTATTTGGTGTCACGCAATTTTTTGTAGCTATGCACAGTTATTTTATATATAAAAATAATTTTTCTTTGACTTTTATTCAAGCGAAAGAATCACTAGTACCGCCCAATTTAGAAGCAGCGCCTTGCTAGATGATGAAGAAATTCTCATCTCGTGCTACCAAAGTGTGTCTCGACCGTCATTTATGTTCTTTGCTCACATTTTGCCGCAAACACGGCCACCGGTGGCATTTAGAAGGGCGGGGAATCATCTGGTCGCTGCTTTTCATGGAGTGGTGGATCTCGCTCATTATACGAGTGTTACAAGTTTGATGCCACATGATTCAGATCAATTAAAGGGTTTAATGGCGACAACTTCGGCCGTGGGGGTATTGCTCTTTAGGGGCACATGCACGAAGGCTTCCACGCCGTCATCAACAACGTGAGGCGGTCAGCGGATGGCTGTAGCGGTTGTAGTGGTCATTAGTTGGTCCAAGGAGGTCGATGTTATTTTTATTATGTTTGACGTGTTTTGTACTTGTTGTGACTTCTAAATTGTTTAGTAGATTTAGATCTTTCTTTAAAAAACAACACAACCGCCGGCGCGAGCTTTCGTTTGAGTTTTCTTGTTTACCTTTTATGTGGAGTGTGAACGGAATCTAATGGGTGTCTTTGATATTTACTTTTTTTAGACCAATATTTACATAGTGTTTTTTGGACGCTAGCTAGCTATATATTTTTTAGGCGTCTAGCTCTCCCCGTTTTAAAATATAAGATGTTTTAACCGTTTTCTAGATTCACATATGTCTATATGTATCTAAACACATTTAGTGTGTATGTTCACTCATTAGTCCGCATATAGTAAACATGTGAAATATATAAAATATCTTATATGTACAACAGAGGGAGTAGGTACTCTAGGGTTGTAGAGCGGCGCCCGGATCCGGCCCAATATGTGTACAACCCCAGAAAAATCAGGTCACCGGATTACAGCAAGATCAATCAATTTACACTAGGTTACAGTTTGGCGGGACTTGGCGGGACCCCGCTTTGCAACCTTACTAGGAGCCTAGGAGAGTACTCCCTCTATTCCTAAATGTAAGTCTTTATCATTTTCTGGACTACATCCTTCTACACATTTTCTGGACTCTATGGAACAGATGGAGTATTTATTTTCAGTTCAGCTTACCGAGTCGCGTGGAGGCGCGGACGCAGTTCCTGGGCCCGCCAAAGGCGAGCGATGCCGTGCTACGACCCGCTACAAAGCGGTTTATAGGTTTCCCAGTCGTGTGAGGGCCAAGTTTCCATATTTCAGAGGAAGAGTAGGCGCCACGTAAAAGCCCAGGACGGACCAGTAAGCAACTGGGACCGAGTCCACCGCCTCACAGCGCATTCCCGAAACTACCCATTCGCTGGACCAGATCGGACGGCGGAGTCTCTCGCCACACAGCCGAACGGACAACCACGATTCGCCCCGCCTCCCCGGAGCCGTTGCCCCTTCGAGCCGATAAATACCCCCACAGGGAATCGGGTTCTCCTCGAGCTGCTCTCTGCGCAGCGGCGGCGCCTCATCGTCTCATTCCCTCCTGATCGCGAGGCGAAATCTAAGGTGAGAAGCGGTCTTTCATCCTTGTTCTTGATCTTGTCTCTGTAGTTCGTCCGCGCGATGAGTGTGCCTTACTAGTTGGCGGATCCGTAGTTCTGGGCGAGACTGGGGCGTTTTGGTTTCATCTCGCTGCGTGAGGTGTTGGTTTTGGTTTAGATCGCAAGGGTTGTGGTGCTTCTAGTGGTTCAGCGTTGGAGCGTTGGTTCAGTTAGATGTCCTGTGTGCCGAATTTCGATTTAGTTTTGGTGGATGTATTTTTGTACCACGTCTCGTGTAGATAGATTTTTCTCCCTGATTCGATTTACCCTTTGTGTGGACGTGCGTGATATGAATGCCGTTCTATTGGTATGGTATAGGTGCTATTTTAGATTCGATTTTATTTCGGGTATGAAGGATAGATCAGTCATTTTTGCTTAGTAGGCCGAAATTATATATGATTTAGACGTTCTAATAGGAATCACTTCTACACACGTGGCTGTAGATATATTTTTTCTGCATAAACATACGATTGCCGTTTAGGTCCATGCCTTTTTTAAAGAGATTTGTGTATACTGTTAGATATCAACCTCTGTTACGTACTTACGTTAGAGTATTCTGCTACAGTTTCATGTGATTCACAAGAGTACTCAAACTTGATCTGTTTTGGTAGTGTCCGTGTGGTAAATTGGGCTGTTCCGAATAGATATATTTTCCTCTTTTGATTGTATTGATGAATATTCTCTGAAATAACTATTAGGATGTTTACTTAGTTCTCATGCAGAATGCAACATCAACTGAAGTATTACCTGGGTATATTGCTGCCCTGGGTTGCATTAGGATGTTTTTACTTAGTTCGTCCGTGGGATTAGTGTGCCTTTCTAGTTGGCGGATCCGTGTTCTAGTCGAACCGGAGGCGTTTTGGTTTCATCTCGCTGCGTAAGGTGTTGGTTTGGTTTAGATCGCAAGGGTCGTGGTGCTTCCAGTGGTTCCAACATTGGAGCGTTGGTAGATGTCCTGTGTGCAGAATTTCGATTTACTTTTGGTGGATGTATTTTTGTGTCACGTCTCGTAGATAGATTTTTCTCCCTGATTCGATTTACTGTCTGTGTAGACGTCCGTGATACAGATGCCGTTCTAATGACATGGTCTATGTGCTAGTTTAGATTCGATTCTATCTCTGGTATGGAGAATGGATCAGTCATCTTTGCTTAGTAGGGCGTGAATTATATATGATTTAGACGTTCTAATAGGAATCACTTCTGTATACGTGTGACTCTAGATATATTGTTTCTGCATGAACATACGATTGGCGTTTAGGACCATGTCTTTTATTTAAGAGATTTGTGTTCTGCTAGATATCAACATCTGTTACGTTAGAGTATTCTGCTGCAGTTTCATTTGATTCACAAGGGTACTCAAACTTGGTGTGTTTTGGTAGTGTCCTTGTGGTAAATTGGGCTGTTCCGAACAGATATATGTTCCTCTCTTGATTGTGTTGATGCTTGGTTGCAACAATCTTGGGAATTTCCTTCTGAGGCTTACATCTTTTGTGTCATCTCTAATCTTGCAATATAAATAATGATGTTGTGTGTCACATTCTACAGTTTGTCTTATTCTGTGATATAAATATTAATGATGTTTTACTTAGCTGTCGACAGAATGCAATATAAACTGAAGTATTACCTGGGTTGCATCATATTACCGCCTTTGTAATTGCTTTAAATCTGTGCTTCTCTTTACTTTTAAACCATTTTCGAAGTATCTTTTACAGTTCGCATGCTTCTTTACTTCTGTAGTTTAGTATAAAAACATAAGAGCTACCAAAATCTGGTTACTTGATTAGGACTGTCAGGCATTTCTTTCTTAGGGTGGTTTAGTAATTTCAGGTGCAGTTTATTAGTTATAGACCTGGTATGCGCTCTAACTTTGTTACTCCTTGTCAAAACAGGATTTTATATTTGCAGTGTGATATTCAAAAGCAGTCAAGATGGTGAAGTTCACAGTAGAAGGGCTCCGTGGGATTATGGACAAACAAAATAATATTCGCAACATGTCTGTTATTGCTCATGTGGACCATGGTATGTGCTTTGAAATATACCGCTTGGTTGCATAAGTATTGATGTTTTATTCATTCTATGTCTTGTGTCTTTTAGCTGGTTCATATTGTCTCTTGTTTGTACGAACAGTTGCCCAGTTTAGATTTGTGTGATATTATGTCGCACAACATGGCTTGTTTGCATTCCTGTTGTCAGACTCTGTTTTCATCTTTGATTGTGTAAATACTTTTCATATATTATCTCTGTATTGATGCTTTATAACTTGTTTATGCCATCGCTGTATTGTTACAACACATATCCATTCTAGATTGGTGTAATGTTTTTATTCTACGTTTGTGTTGCCAGATTGTATTTTGATTCTGAAAATTTCAGTCTGTGACTTCTGGAAAATACTGCATTCAACATGATTGGCACAGTAACGTAATATTCAATGCATAATCTGTTTGTTCCTTTCATTTTAAGGATCTAATCATTTAGGATTTTTAATTCTACTTTCGTGTTGTCCTTAAGTAAATGGATCTGATTATTTCAATATGTATTTGTTGTATTTTGCGTTAGTGTATACTTGTGGTGTTAGACAGTTTAATCTCATTTTATCATGTGTGCTCATCAAGCCACACTCTTTTGCTTGTCTTTCATTTGATCTTTTTACTAATCCCTGAAATTCCAACATTTGTGTGAAGTCCTTTTATTAAGACTGCTCTAACACTGTAATTTTAATTATTTGTTTCTTGTTGGATATTAAGAGCATGCACCGCAAATTACAAGTTATTGACTGATGTTTTGACCCTGTTCATGGTTTTTACTCTCCACAGGCAAGTCTACGCTTACCGATTCCCTTGTGGCGGCTGCTGGGATTATAGCACAGGAAGTTGCTGGTGACGTTCGCATGACTGATACTCGTGCTGATGAAGCAGAGCGTGGTATTACAATCAAATCCACCGGTATCTCTCTTTTCTATGAGATGTCTGATGAATCACTCAGGGCTTATAAGGGCGAGAGAGATGGGAATGAGTACCTGATAAACCTTATTGATTCACCTGGGCACGTTGATTTCTCTTCGGAAGTCACAGCTGCTCTTCGGATTACTGATGGTGCTTTGGTCGTCGTTGACTGTATTGAGGGTGTCTGTGTGCAAACTGAAACTGTGCTCCGCCAAGCCCTTGGTGAGAGGATTAGGCCTGTCCTGACTGTGAATAAGATGGACAGATGTTTCCTTGAGCTTCAAGTTGAAGGTGAGGAAGCCTACCAGACTTTCTCCCGAGTCATTGAGAATGTCAATGTCATTATGGCGACATATGAAGATGCAAAACTTGGCGATGTGCAAGTCTACCCAGAGAAGGGAACTGTTGCCTTCTCTGCTGGTTTACATGGCTGGGCATTTACTCTCACAAGCTTTGCTAAGATGTGTGCCTCCAAGTTTGGAGTTGATGAATCTAAAATGATGGAGAGGCTCTGGGGCGAGAACTTCTTTGATCCAACCACCAAAAAATGGACCAACAAGCACACTGGCTCGCCTACTTGTAAGAGAGGTTTTGTTCAGTTCTGCTATGAGCCAATCAAGCAAATCATCAATATTTGCATGAATGACCAGAAGGATAGATTGTGGCCTATGTTACAGAAGCTTGGTGTGACCATGAAGACTGATGAGAAGGAGCTAATGGGCAAACCTTTAATGAAGCGTGTAATGCAAACTTGGCTGCCAGCGAGTACTGCTCTGCTTGAGATGATGATATTCCATCTTCCTTCTCCTTCGAAAGCACAGAAGTATCGTGTGGAGAACTTGTATGAGGGCCCCCTTGATGACGTCTACGCAACTGCCATAAGGAACTGTGACCCAGAAGGTCCTCTTATGCTGTATGTTTCGAAGATGATCCCTGCATCTGACAAGGGCAGATTCTTTGCGTTTGGTCGTGTCTTCTCTGGGAGAATTGCAACTGGCGTGAAGGTCCGGATCATGGGCCCCAACTATGTTCCTGGCCAGAAGAAGGATCTGTATACAAAGAGTGTCCAGCGTACAGTTATATGGATGGGAAAGAAGCAAGAGTCTGTTGAGGATGTTCCCTGTGGTAACACTGTTGCTTTGGTTGGCTTAGATCAGTTCATCACAAAGAATGCTACCCTGACAAACGAGAAGGAGGTTGATGCATGCCCAATCAGAGCAATGAAATTTTCTGTATCCCCTGTTGTACGTGTTGCTGTTCAGTGCAAGGTTGCTTCAGATCTTCCCAAGCTTGTGGAAGGTTTGAAGCGTCTGGCGAAATCTGATCCTATGGTCCTTTGCTCCATCGAAGAGTCTGGTGAGCATATTATTGCTGGAGCTGGAGAGCTGCACCTTGAAATTTGTTTGAAGGATCTGCAGGACGACTTCATGGGTGGTGCTGAAATTGTTGTTTCCCCTCCTGTTGTCTCTTTCCGTGAGACTGTTCTTGAGAAATCCTGCCGTACTGTGATGAGCAAGTCCCCGAACAAGCACAACCGTCTTTATATGGAAGCTCGCCCCTTGGAGGAAGGACTGCCTGAGGCCATTGATGATGGCCGCATTGGCCCACGTGACGATCCCAAGGTGCGCTCCAAGATCCTGTCTGAGGAGTTCGGTTGGGACAAGGATCTCGCCAAGAAGATTTGGTGTTTTGGACCCGAAACCACTGGCCCAAATATGGTTGTTGATATGTGCAAGGGAGTACAGTATCTGAATGAAATCAAGGATTCTGTTGTGGCTGGCTTCCAATGGGCGTCAAAAGAAGGTGCATTGGCGGATGAAAACATGCGAGGCATTTGCTTTGAGGTCTGCGATGTTGTTCTCCACACAGATGCTATTCACAGGGGCGGTGGTCAGGTCATCCCAACTGCTAGGAGGGTCATTTTTGCTTCTCAGCTCACAGCTAAGCCAAGGTTACTAGAGCCTGTATACCTAGTGGAGATCCAGGCACCTGAGAATGCACTTGGTGGCATCTATGGTGTTCTTAATCAGAAGAGAGGGCACGTGTTTGAGGAGATGCAGAGGCCTGGTACCCCACTGTACAACATCAAGGCTTACCTCCCTGTTATCGAGTCCTTCGGTTTCTCCAGCACACTTAGAGCTGCAACCTCCGGCCAGGCCTTTCCGCAGTGTGTGTTTGATCACTGGGACATGATGTCTTCTGATCCTTTGGAGGCAGGATCGCAGTCGGCGCAGCTGGTCTTGGATATCCGCAAGAGAAAGGGACTGAGGGAACAGATGACCCCTCTCTCCGACTTTGAGGACAAGCTCTAAATGCTTTCCCTCGTTATCTGATGTTGCCCGTTTTTTATCCTTTATATTGTCAAGATTAGTACTCGTTTTCGTGTTCCTGTTAATTGGGTTGTGATGTGCGGCGTGCTACTGAGCCTATTTTGGTGTCTGTCAGATTTAGCAAACAATTTACCTTAGATGATATATTCTTGGTTGAGTAGTTCAATTTACCTTCTATCGCTTTGCATCTCCTGGTTGCAACTTCTATTTATCTTTGATAATTGCGTCCTGTTTTTTTCTTGATTTCACTTGTGCTTTCAGGTTATCCTGGTTCAGGATAGTCTGTGGTATCAGGTCTGTCGTTCTTGATTTCACTTGTGCTTTCAGGTTATCCTGGTTCAGTGGTTCTGGATATCAGGTCTGTCGTCATTGCATATAGCTAAATGTGTTTTGCAGGCTACTAGTCACTTCGTATACTCGTACTCTTCAATTTTTAGTTGGTCCTGGTGTTTTGTTGGTCGATTTCTAGCGATAAGAGTATCATATGCCCTGACGCCACTTGAAACGGAGATTGTTTACCATGTCACTTGCGCAGTATGTATGTTGGGTAAAAAAAAAGTATGTATGTTAGGTATGTCCACTGTCAGCTCTCTGAAGATTGTGGCCGAAGTCTTAAGCAGAATGAATCATGCATGGTTTCTTGCTATTCATTTCACCTAGTACTTTAAATGTTCTACACAGTGCATCATCCCCACGTGATGTTTGCAAAAGGAGGTGTGTGTTCTCCTTATTATGTTTATTGACATGTTGCTTATGATTACTGTCTGGACAAAGAAAATTGCTGCTGAAAAAAAAACACAAAATTGGATTTGAACGACAAAACTTACATCGATAATAATTAGTTCTACTGTTTAAGCGCAGAATTGTCACGCGCCATAATTTTTTATTGACCCTATCGATCTGACTAAATCGCCAACGCCTGGGCAGCTATGTCAACTATACGCGATCGTCACTAACCGCATTATCCGAGTTCCTTACTCATCATGTCAATTTGAACAAGTTAATTTACTCAAACAGTCTGGGACCGTGTCAGTTTCTGACCACGACCATGCAACCACAGTTTATTTTACACTCCAAGCGCCAATACAAATCCTGAACTCTGAAGACCCGTTCCCGCCGGAACGTCAGGTTGAATTATTGGCGTGGTCAGATACACCTCTTCTCTGTAACTTGACACAAAAGAACACATCACCCAACACCTGCTCGCTCTACACCAGGCACCTTCCATGAAATGTTAATTACAACTTGGCCATCTTGTTTATGTTCGCACGTGACGGAAGCAGCTCTTGCCAACGAGTGCATAAAAGGAAATCAGGGTAGGATTAGCATTCAGCATTCCAAGTTCTTATCTCTGTCACCAAACATACACCAACCCGATGGAAGCCGAGGCCTTCCCGATACGGTTCACGAAGGGCATACGGTCCTACTGGCGCCGGAGCAAGTACCAGCGCGTGGACGGCGGCGGTGGCACGGCGGGCCGAGGCACGCGCCATCTGGTGAAGCTCGGGGACGGCGGCAGCGGCAGCGGCGACGGCAGGCCGTGGGGCGTGCGTCTCGGCGGCATGTTCCGGGTGCGCGTAAAGGCGCCGGCCGCGGCCGTGGCTGCGGCAGCGGTACCGAAGCGCGTGCTCGGGGGCATGCGGGACGCGTACGTGGACGCCATGCTCGGCGCGGCGAAGAAGCACTCGGCCGTCACGAACGCGAAGATGCCGAGCGGGCCGGCGCCGGCCGAGGCCCTGTGGCAGAAGCGGGTGCCCGTGCGCCGGTCGCGCAGCCAGGCGCAGGTGCGGCAGAAGGCCGATGAGCTGGGGCAGAGGCTCGTCCTCGAGATGTACAAGTCCGTGCGCGCGTCCAGGGACCTCTCAGGCATGCTCCAAGCGTCTTCAAGGGCGCGGTAGCATGCATGCAGCGGCAACTTCGAGATAGTATACCGGCAAGATTATGCGTGTTACTACATACGGCCAGCAAGATTAGTTTGTATTTACTATATGTAAATATGTTCATAAGTCGTAACCAGAAGGCTTGTTCTGTAGTAAATTCTGAATAATTCCGGGACTGTTTGCTTCTGAATTAGAGACGACGACGCTCAGAAGTCAAAACTTAGTTGGCGAGATTGTAATTTGTAAGCTGATTGCTCGGGTCAGATGATCACACGATCAAGGTCTACAGTAAAATATGTTCAGCTGGAGAACAGAAAAGGATTTGAAAAAATGTTATTTCACGGAAGCACACTTCCACATCATACCACATGCCTTGTGCTGAGTCTCCTGCTGCTCCTTCGTCTGCACCAAGCGCTACACGTCCTCACCCCCAATCACTTCGGCCGCCGGTTTATTAACACACTCACAACGAACCCAGCTAGCTCGCCAACACCGCTCCCCGCGTACGAGTTTCACCTCCGCAGCCGCCACATCCTCTTCAATGCCTCCAATGCCCCCAACTTATCGCTTATTTGCCCAGTATAGTGACAGGTCCAAGTTATACTCCAAGGGACTGTCGGACAGATTCACATAAAGAAAATAAAAGAAAACTGAAGTTCTGAGTTCGATTATGAGAGATCTAAGCTGTTACAGAGGATAGGTTGGCCAGACCTTGAACAAAGACGGCTATGGCTTAACCCAATTATAAAGGCACAATCAGAATTCCTCTTTAAATAGCAAGTCGAAGCAGAAGAGAAACAACGGGGAGCAGGTGATTCCTAAAGTTACAATCTGTAAAGGCACCGTCAGAATCCCCGCCTCCTCTGATTACCTTTACAGCCGTGAGAGGAGGTGTGGACGTAGACCCACGCTCGGCATTGTAACTAGAGATTTGTGGTGTCGTGGACAAATATAAGAATAATTTCATTTGTCCGAATGGTTCTCTGTCCATAAAATATTTGGGTATTCATGTTAACAAAATCATGTGCAGAAAAAGATTGCAAATAAATGTGATGACTGGCATGGAAGGATTTTGAATATTGCTGGAAGCCTGGAAGGACTACTTTGATCCAGACTTGCTTAACCAACATGCCTCTATATATGTGCTTCTATATGATTCTTGTTTGTGTCAGAAATAGAATTGATTATTTTAGGGCTAGACTTGTATGGCAAGAACACAAAGGCAATAAAAAGTATCATCTAGTCAAATGGGATGTTGTTGTATGCAACCAAAAGACCAAGGAGGGTTTGACATTCTTAATATAGGCATTATGAATCAATCATTGCTAGAAAAATGGCTATGAAAATCGGAAATAGAAAATGAACTTTGTCAAACGGTGCTTAGAAATAAATATGTTAAGGACAATAGCACTTTTGGTATCAGACACAAACCTGGAAACTCCTGCTTCTGGTCTGATATCTTAGGATAAAAGATACATTCTATAAATAATGTAGGACAATTGTCGAAAATAGCGAAAACACCAGGGAGGACTAGTGGGTGGATGACAAACCTCTCAATTTGAGCTGCCCTCGACTCTATAACATTTGTAGAGAGAAAATATTACAATGGCTTATGTATTAAAAAATGGCTGGGATTGCATCTCCTTTAGAAGGTCTCTTTGGGGAGACACGATGATGCTATGGGAGTCATGATGTGATTTTGGTCCAAGGAAATGATCGAGTGAAATGGTCCCCAATAAAAATGGCATTTTTTGGTGAAATCTTTGTATAGCAAATTGATCTTGGATGCCATTGGTTATCCAGACAAATTTATGTGGAAAGCCAAGATCCTTAAATGAAATAAAATTTTCCTTTAGCGCTCACCTTAAGAAATAGCATCCTAACTAAAGATAATCTCTCCAGAAGGGGCTGAATGGAAAACCACACTACCACTTTTGTAAAAAAAAATGAAATTTTCGATCATCTTTTCATATGCTACCGTGTCGCTAGGCTAATTTTGAGTATTCTTCAATGTGGGTTTGATTTTAATAAAATACATGATACTATATAGGAATTGTTTGGCCCATGGATATCAAGTTTCGGTAAGGAGAGGGGGAATATGGTTTGTCTGGATCTGCAGTTGTTTTATGGACAATTTTGAATGCCAGAAATGAGATCTGCTTTGATAATAAGAAGATTCATGACACTTTTGATATATCCACATGGTAACACATTGAATTTATTCCTGCTCAATTCTGCACACAAAGCAGGAAAACAGAGAGACAATGATCTAGGGAACAAAGCTCCTAGAGCAGGTGGCAAATGAAATGTTCCACACTCCGAAAGGATGGCCTGGAGTGCTACAGATCACTAACTGGAGATCCTTTATGGCTTCCTGAAAGGACACGGATGTCGCCTGGGGGGGGGGGGGGGGGGGGTGAATAGGCGATTAAAATTCTTTGCGGTTTAGGCTTGAAAAAATGCGGAATAAAACTAACGTTTAATTTATCAAGCACGAAACCTAAACAAGCTAGGTTAACCTATGTGCACCAACAACTTATGCTAAACAAGATAAGCAAATATGTGATAGCAAGATATATTGCTTCAAGCTCGATGGCTATCACAAAGTAAATAGCATAAGTAAGAAGCTCGGGTAAAGAAATACCGAGGCACTTGGAGACGATGATTTATCCCGAAGTTCACTTCCCAATGGAAGCTACGTCTCCGTTGGAGCGGTGCGGAGTCACAAAGTGATCCCCGAATAGCCGTCAAATGGCACACCGTAATCTCCTTCGTGCCTCCACCAATGCGGAGTGCCACGAACCACTATGGGACACTTGAGGGTGGTCACCGAACCCGTACAAGGATGAGCCACACTCCACAACTTAATTGGAGGCTCTCACCGAATTCCCACGGCTCCCAAAGCCACAAGAATCACAAGGTTGGGGCGCGACTCCACAACTTAATTGGAGGCTCCCAACTATCCCGCGAGCCACCAAAACTACGAGATCAACAAGGACCGTCTAGGGCACTCCAAATACCCAAGAGGACAAGCTCTAGGGCAGCCCAAATACCAAGAGTAACAAGCTTCTCAACTTCGATTTCCACGTATCACCGTGGAGAACTCAAACCGATGCAACCGATGCAAGAAGGCAAGACCACTAGAAGTGGTCAAATCCTTCACTCCCAAATCCCACCAAAAGCAACTAATGCTTGTGGGGGGAGAAGAGAGGAAGAACAAGGAAGAACTCAACAAATGGAACTTCAAGATCACGATCTACTAGGTTCCCCTCACTTAGAGGAGGAATGGATTGGATGAATATGTAGATCTTGATCTCCTCTCAAATTCCCTCAAAGATATGCAAGAATCATGGGAGGGATTGAGAGGAAGGCAAGCTTTTCCAAAGGTCAACAATGGAGGAGAGAGAGAAAAGCTAGCTCAAAGGGGTGAGAGAACCGTTGGGGAAGAAACCCCCTTAAAAAGGTCCTCTCAAAAATCTGCCCGTTGCAGACGAAAAAGGCCGCAGCGGTAGTACCGGGCCGATCCCGGTAGTACCGAGCCACGTTGACTCGAGGAAGAACGAAGACCAGTCAGCGCTCCCTGACTGGCGCAACGGTAGTACCGGACCACCTGGCCCGGTAGTGCTCCCTTCCCGGTAGTACCGCGCCACTACCGGGGCAACTACCGGGTTAAAACTTCGAGAGGCAGAGAGCCATCCGGAGATGCGGTACTGGGCCCGGTACTGCCCGCGGTAGTTCCGCAAGGGGTCACCCGGTAGTACCGGGCTAGGGTCGGTACTACCGGCCTAAGAAGAAACTGCAGAACCAGAAAAAGAGAACCGCAATAACTTTTGCAAGGAAGCTCCAAACGAGATGAAACCAACGAGGTTGGAAAGGTAGCGACAAGGTGTGGACCCTATCTCGAAGGTGGACCGATAATATTTCCAACCTGAAAACGCAACAAGTTTTCCATACGAAATCTGTTTTCGGAGAACTTGGGCTTGTCATGAAGATCACGACAAGCACCAAGACCCAACGAGGAGAAAATCCAACTAAGAACCAAGAAAGATGATGAAGGCAAGTATGCAAAGGTTTGAGCTCTCTCCAACTGATACGCTAAAGCTCAATCGAGAGCCCTCTTGATAGTACGGTATCTATCCTATAACCCGGTCTCCCAACTAGTACCATGAGACCGGTAAAATAGAAACCCTATCATACCTTTGACTTGCGCATTTCACTTGAGCTAGATGACGTCGATCTTGATCTCTTCAAGTGGACCACCTTTCTTGATTGCGCTTCGCTTGGTGAAGACCCAAACATTGCTCCCCCATACTCCACCATGGGAGAGCCTCTCTTAGGCATATCTTCACATGAACATTATCTCTAAATGGGTGGTAAGCTTCAAGCCTAGGATTTCTTTGAGATGCTCCTCTTGAACTTGCGCTTCTCAACATTGATGACGATCACCACTTTACGTCATCGATCATGGGCCATATGAAATCTTCATTTGATGCAAACCCATAGAAAGATACCTAACCACACATAGAAATGCTACACACATATCATGGGTTAGTTCATAAAGCTATATGGACAATTGCTTACCATACCAAGAGATACATGATCCCACTTGGTACATCTTGTAGCTTTGTGTGTTGATCAATACTTGATCAACCTTGTATCTTTTCTTCTCTTTTCAATAGATGATGTTTTGAAGAAAACCATGAATGATCACATAATTCTTTTCTTCAAGACATACTTGCAATATGCTCAACTCTATGATCTTGATGCCAAATACTTCATTATATCAATATACTCATGGCATCAACCTTGAATCCAACATATGGAGTTCAAGCATGGTCTATGGACAAACACTACAAGTAAAACTCAATGCAACCATTAGTCCATAGGGATTGTCATTAATTACCAAAACCACACATGGGGGCGCCATGCCCTTTCACTTCCTCTATGTACTTCCAAAAAAAAGGGATAATGAAAACTTAGGTGTTGTCTTCTTCATCGACAACCTTTCGGAGATGTTCTCGCTTCTCACTGCTTTGTAATATTGTTTTACAAGAAATAAAAGGACGAACAGAACAAAACAGTCTAACTTCTAAACCACACCCAAGCAGGGCCGGTCCAATAACAAATTAGGACGGGGACGAATCAAACTGTATACAATTTATACAAAACTTTTATACTTCTCTCAGAATTATTTTTAGCATGTTATAGTATTACAATTATAATTTTATGCCTGTTCGCATAGTTTAACCTCATAACTAGCAATTATTAAATATTAGTTGGTGTGTTTTCTTTTTTGTAACAAATTCATTGAAAGATACTAAACTGTATTTTTAATAAGTCTGTTTAAAACTATGGTTTCTACAATGCATTATACATAATTTTTTAAATATTTATGGTAAAGATCCATAAAGAGTACGATGTAACAAATGTCTCAATAGGAGTCTCTAGTGTATAATCAATTAAGCATATTTATAGAAACTTGTAAAGTTTAAACTGAACCAATTACACTATTTTTTCATTGTCAAAGTTGTCTAACAAGTCCAAAATTAACAAAGTGTGTGTGCTTTGTACTTGGTATTGAAACTTCATTGATTATCGTAATCACCAGTAAATAAATTGTGTGGATTATAGTATGTGTTGCGTATGTAAATTATATTACTTGATATGATCTTATGAAGTGTGGTTGTTATCATCTTATGTACACAAGTCCACCACCAGTTTATAAAATAAAAATTTGTTCCACAAAATTAAACATGAAAATATGGTAAAGTAGATTTTAGTAAAACCTGCTGAGACTTACCAGAAAGAGAATAGCACATTAACGAATTTGTTGTCGCCTGTCAATTGGCTTGTTCTCACATCCTAAGAGGCATGTGGTGTGTATTTGATTTAGCAAATTAACCATTTTATTTTGTTAAGATGCTCTGCCGTCCCAAAATGTAAGACGCATGTGACTTTTCACTATCTTGAGTTCACATCTTTGACCACAAATAATATCAAAGTGTATGAATTGAGCTTGTATAAATGACATCATTGCATTTTGTCTTGCGTAATACTTTTAATATGTATTTATAATATTTCTTAGACATATTATAAATGAAAATCATGGTCAGTTGTGTGTTGTTGACCATAAAGGGGCATTCATTATTTATTTTTACACGGAGTAATGAATAATAACTTAGTGTTATTAGATAATTTAGCATTTATTTGGCCCGTCTCTTCTCGTGGTCCTGGGAGCTCGCCCTTCTTGACCGGCCTACGAGCCGGCTCTGACCCCAAGCTAGCTCATGCAGAGTAAAACTGGTTTTCCGAAAAACAAACTTCCTAAAACATGTTTAGAGACAATCAGAGGAAGCAGAGTACAGAGAACATCAGGACAAAGTGACCAAGGGGAACCTGTAGCGTTGTGTCTGCGAGAAAAATGCCAACTTATATACTGCAAAAATTACTGAAATTACAAAGGAAAATTTCAGGAGTAGAGAGTAATCTGAAGAAAGTACAGAGCTTGTACACAAGATCTAATGCTCATCATAGAAACAAAATGACAGCCACCTGCTCCCCAATCTACACTCTACTTACTGACTTTATTGTATCATGTCGATCATCCTCTCGAAACGTAATTGGAAGCAGATTATCACGGAAGCCATAGACCAACAACATACAATTGTGAACAAATTGAAGTAATGGAAGCCCCGGCGAGACCAGTTCTGAACTGCTGACGAGACGACTACTCTTGTATACGTATCGTTCGGTTCCCATTATATATTTTTATAAGTATTATTTATTTACGCAGTTCGTGTTTTTGTACAGTTTTATATAGTAAATTAACAACGGTTCCAGCAGAGCAGGGTGATGTAACAGGGCTGGCCGTGCACTGCCGTCAAGGGCGGTGGAGGAGGCGTTCTGCAGCCGTGAGCGAGTGGCGGAAGTGGCAGCGGTGGCCGTAGGGGCAGACTTGGCCGTTGAGCACCATGCGGCAGACCTCGGTCTTGTACCTCGGGTGGCGAATGACGGGGCGGAGCTCGGAGACGCCGTGCGCGAACTGGCACTGGTCGCCGTAGGGGCACGCTCCCGTCTCCTCCCACTTGTTGCACAGCTCCGTCTTGAACATGCCCTGGTTGCACACGTCCAGCTCCGCCGCCGCGCGGCTGCTCGCGTCCGATTGCTGATCTTTCTTCTCATCGCTCCATTTCTTGCCGTCGTCCGCGCCGGCGTACGCGCGCTGCTGATGATCCATGCGTGGTACCAAGCGCGACAATGTCAGATGCCCATTCGATTCAGAGAGGACATGGTATGTGGAATTCGTGAGACCGACGGGAAGTGGGACTCACCGAGGTGGGGTTGGTTGGGTTCGACGCGCGAGGCTTGCGACTATAGGCGGCCGGCGTGGCGGCAGCGGGCACAGGCTGATTCATCTTGAGGTAGTCGTTGGAAAGGACGGAGATGCTCTTGGGCAGCACGGCGAGCCTCTCGGGCGCGCGCTGATCCTTAGCGGCCTTCTGTTCGCCGAGGCGGAACCGGCGGACCTCGTCAGCGATCACGACGGCGGCTGTCTGCTTGCCACTCAGCACCGCGATACGGCGAGCGAGGTCGCCATTGGCCACGCGAAGCTCGGCATTCTCGCGGCGGAGCACCGCCGCCTCGTCGACTGTCTCGGCGAGGTGGGAGCGGCAGAGCTCGTAGCGATCGACCACCTCCTGGTACTGCAGCGCGAGTCGCGCGAGATGGAGCCGGTGGCCCGTGGCGTCGACGATCGGCGCGCCGCCGTAGTCAGCATCGTCCACAAGGGCGCGGAGGAGGACGGCGAGAGCGAGACGGATGTGGCGAGCGGCGACGGCGAGGAGAAGCCCAGGCTTGGGCTGAAGGGGGAGGAGCAGCGGTACAGAGCGTCGTCGCCGCTGGAAGGTAGCGCGGCGGCGAGGAGGACATCGCTTGTCCCCGAAAGCGTACGGCCTCAGCTCGAAGGCCGGAGAGACGAGCACTTCCTGCATGACCGATGGGCTCATGACTGATTTCCCCGGCTGCAAACTATTCTCTGCAAAAGAAACGGAACGAAATGTCAACAACAAACTGGCAAGAAAAGCATTGGCAATTTTATCAGTTTTAATTAGGCAAAGGTGTCTAGTTGCTGTTGGCAATACCTCTTGGCGCTCGATTAGGTGCCGAGGGAGGTTCCGAAGAGAGGACGGCGATCAAGGAGGTGGTGCGTACTCAGGTGACTCAGGTGCAGCAGCGCGTGGTGTCGTTTAAATAGCGGGGAGCATGCCAGGAGCAGAGGAGACCGTGGAGCCCGCACGTCTGCGAGAGCAAGTGGCACAGGTGGTACCGGAGCACGGTCGGGGTCGTTCTTATTGCTGCAGTCCAGTCAGTGGTTGTTCACCTTGGTTCCAGCCTATCTTTGCATATTTGTTTCACCGAGGCTGCAACAAATCTTTTTTGTTTTTGTTTCGAAACTAGGCAAAAATTTTTTTTGCCATTTTCATTGAATAAGATGACTGTTTTAAAGATTTCACAAAATTATATTCTTCCGGCATTACATTACTCAAAAATCGGCCATCCCCACATTTTGGCATCCTTTTTAATCTTAGCAATGATGACATTGGGTAGGGAGGTGTAATGACCAAAGGCCCGAACATTCCGCTCCTTCCAAATCTATATCACACATCTGTATGCAGTGGCGGGCCTACAAGGTATGCCACATATGCCATGGCATACCTGCATTCCATACATGCTACCGCGTAGTAGTAAAGAAATGGCAATACATGCGGCTTGATATGTAATCTAGTTCATACGTGCTGCTTGGTAGGAAAAAAAAGGCAACACAAACGATGAAAAAACTGCTCAACTTGACTGCAGCCAGCCGTGCCTACTGCCTAGAAATTGATCGATGGAGTGGCTCACATTTATTCCCTGTTGTGCTTGTTTCCATGTTGGGCTTCACTAGTTTCAAATTTTGACTAGGATTTATCCAAATATTAGTAGGTAAAAAACTGTAATTTTTTAGGGGTGTGCCATGGCACTTGGCACCCCACTGGATCTGCCCCTTCCCGCACTACCAGTGTTGGGAGTGGATCTCCCGAACTACAGACCTGCACGTCGGTCACATCGCATGTCCTGATTTACATATGTTCATTGAAAACTTTACAGCTAGCATTTAAAAAACTGGCCCAATGGGCAACATGTAAAGATGTAAATATTACTATCCTTTTAATATATTGAGACAGTAGGGTCCTTCCTTACCGTCATAAACGTTCAAAAAAAATGTTCTGAGGATGAATATTTCACCCTTCATCGGTGCTCGTGCGTCCGCATGCAGGTTGCAGGGTAATTACCGAAGTATGATTTTGTATTTTTTTATTTTGGATTCATATATTAGAATTATTTACCGAGTTGGTAAATGGATTTTTCTAAATGGTCGTTAAAATTTCAGTACGGCATACCCATCGGTAAAATCCTGGGTCCACCACTGTCTGTATGAATGCGTTCCTTTTAACAACGTGTGTTTTTTTTATTACTCAAGAGATGCAAAACTTAACCGAATTAAAGCATTGATCATTTAAACTATACTCATTGATTCCCTTGATGCGGGCTAGTCGCCATTGCCCACTCCCTTGATTCCCTGGATGAACATTTTATACCCTCCAAAAATCACAGGAACTTGCTGTTTTCTGCATGTTTTGAAGGACGGGAACCATGTTCTGTTTTGTCGACCAAGAGTGTACTCTATTTTAGTGTTCCCGTCTAAGTTTACACCAGCTAGAACCGTGCATTTCCTCTCTTCAAACATAAGCTAGAAAGAGGAACGATTGTTAATCAGAAAGCGATCTTACGATCTGTAGCAGCACACCAAACTGCTGCTCGGCTAGCTACTACGGCCCACGTTCACTACTGCAATTTAGTTTTCCAGTGGCCACTACAGAACCGAGAAAAAAGTCAATCATATAATTCTCGTTCCTATCCACTCCTTTCTCAAAAAGGATCAGTTCTGTAACTCTCCATGGCGTATCAAATTAGCCTTTGCTTAGTAGCTAATTTATCACGGTGGCCCGGTCCTACATCGATCCGTGTTCAGTGAGTGAGGTGAGGTGAGGTTGGCGCTCAAGTACTGATACGAAAGCATCGTCGCAGTGGAAAAGCCGATCGATCGACCCGATGCTGCTGGCTTTAGCTTGCTTTGCCTTCACGGGGCCAGTCGCTCTCCGCGCTAACAAAACCACAGCCTGCCTCTGCCTCCCGACGTACGCCGCCATAGAATATCACGGTAAGAAGCACACGAGTGTCACCACCACACACACGTAATGCAATCATGTTGCTTCCTGCTTACAGCTTTAACTAACTCCGTCCGACCTCGATCGCCTTCGCCTACCGCAAGGAACAGGCGTATCTTATGTGCCGCGGCAGTCCGAATCATTCGCCGGAGATGGAGACCGGCCGGGAGAGAGAGATAAGAGGTAAAAAGTTTGTGCTCGCTGCATGGCGTTGTGAGGGATATCGGCTTTTGTTTCTTCCCCGGAGCGACGGCTAAACGAACGGATGGACTTTTAGGTGAGTGCTGCCTCGCCGGTTGCGATCAGGGTTTGTTAAGAGCTGTTTGGTGATGGCAGTGGACCGTGAGAACCAAGGCATGCACTGATGTGCCGCTCGCACCAGAAATAGATTGATGTTGATAGTTTATCTTTGAAGCTCCCTGCCTTCGATCGATCCTGCCTACCCAGCTTGCTGAAGACGATACAGCAAGCCGTTAGAACGTCAGATGCCGCAGGTGGTAAGCAGCTTTGCTGGCTTCGTGCTATACATGCGCGC